>KE158528.1:10409-22125 GCA_000411055.1 Leavenworthia alabamica | reverse complement strand
GGAGGTGCATTATTATCATTAATCATTATAGCACTGCTTATATGAAGCACTGAGATCTTTGATGGTTCTGACATGACAGGTCCTACAAGCTGAGCGTTAACGCTATTTCCTGGAATCGCGGAACCAATCAATACGTCACCGTTTGGGGTAACTGTTGCGTTCAAGAACCCTTGTTGGCCTTGTGCTTGGCCACTTGATTGGAAAAGAGTTGTGAGAAGAACCGACTTGTTGTTGAGATTCTTGAGAGTCTTCTCGTCGTAGTAGTCTAGAATAATGAGGAGACTGAGGATTTTCTTGATGAAGGCGGCAGGGCGACTGGTGAGGAAGGAGATAGCACCGTTGGAAACAACAAGGACGGTTACGGTTTGACGGTTATTGATTTGTGAAGCGAGTTGAGTTTGGGAGAGAAGGTTATTGAAAGTGGAGAAATCATTGTTTTGGCTTAAGATGTTGGTTATGTTGAACGAATATGATGAAGTGTAGAGGAATGTGAAAGTAAACAAGAACAAGAGTGTAAGTGAAGAAGACATTGTTGTTCTGGATTTGATTGATGAATGATTTTTTCAATATAGTTTACGTGAGCTTTATAGAGTAAAGTTTGAGTAGTGCTTTATTAAGCATGAGGAAGAGAGTGTGTTTCTCCAGACTATGAGGAAACTTATTGCCTTGTCTTTGCGTTTAGAGCACTTGTCGGGACCCGATTATAATGGTCAACTAAGTGTTGTCGTAATTCAATCTAACACAAGAAAGACACGCGTTACACATTGAGTTCTTGAGTTCTATGTGTAAGGGATACGACCGTAAATAATAATACGACCGATTGAAAAAGCCCAATAACAAAATAAAAACCCGACCGATTAAAAAGCCCACGTTACTAATTAAACTAATTACCTTCGTAGTAATAACCACTAATCTACCGTGTTTTTGTTCGTATCACTTATTATTCGAAATATAAATCATCATTTTATACGAAATTTAGGTGAAATCGTAATTTACAGTGGTGGCATTTCAGCCTGTTAAAATGAACTGGGTAAATTTTCAATGGATTGGGCTAAATTTAAAGAGCGTTCGAGCCCAGGTAAATAAGAAATTTGGTGGCTTACTCGTTGATGAGTGATTGACCAAATAGTTAACAAATTCAATAAGCATAGCTTCTCTCCATCGGGCGAAGACGATGATGATCTCTCGTCGATTGTTTTCTAAATTCCTTAAACCCTTATCTTCTCCATCTCTCCTCTCTCGCTCTCATATCTATTCCTCATCTCCCATAAAAAACCATCTGATCCACAGATCAGAACTCGAGGAGCTAAGTCACTTTAGATCCTTTTCTGCTTACGTCACCAATACCGAGAAGCTGCGATCTGAAACATGGTCATCGAGATATTTCTCGACACCGAGCGGAGAGGCCGAGCCGAAGAAGCCAGAGGAGATGAAGCACCAGGAGATCGAGGGACCTACTGTGGAACGTGATGTGTCAGCGCTAGGGAATGAGACGAGACAAGTATTGGAAACAATGATGAAGAATATGTACAGTCTAAGTGGAGCTATGGGTGTTCTAGGTCTAACTCAATTGATCCTGGGAGGTGTCATTTTATACGTGACACGATCAGATCCGATGCGAGAGATGACTATTCAGAGCTGTATAGCTTTCGGATTCCCATTTGCAATGGCGTTAATGGTGAGACGATCGTTGAAACCAATGTATTTCTTTAAAAAGATGGAAGAGTTAGGTAGATTGCAGATTCTTACTTTAACACTTCAGGTTGCTAAGAGTCTCAATTTGTTATTCGTCAGAGCTCGTCTTGTTTCATTCTCGTGTGTTGCTGTGATCTGTGTAGGAAACTTGTATCTCTTGTTATCACCATGACATGAGAGCGAGCTTGAAAAATACTTTTTTTTTCTTTCTTTGATATCCAAACGAACGATGAAAAGAAGCTTAAAAAGTGTCAATACCATAAAAATAAATTGAGAGTATTCGATAGGGAAATATGATAAAACTCATCTTTTTTTTTATTGTACCTAATAATCTCTGGCTTCTCTTTTTAGTCTGATTTTGATTCGGTTCTGACGTATGTGAGACTACGAGCATTGGGTGTTACAATGTTGTTTCCGGTGTCAGTTGTACCACGCTTCCACTGCATACTTCTGGCTCCAGCCCTGACAATAGAACGACCTCTATATGCACCAACACCTCTGCGGTATGAGGGAGCTCCTCTTGTGAACCTTCCAGCTCGAGCCCATGTTATGCTTGGCGCAGCCTCTTGATGTTGACTATTATTTCCTTTCACAATCTGTATCCATGAAAAATACACAGTTGATCTTCATGCGTTCCTTTATCC
The DNA here is from genome assembly GCA_000411055.1 of Leavenworthia alabamica. Taxonomy (NCBI): domain Eukaryota; kingdom Viridiplantae; phylum Streptophyta; class Magnoliopsida; order Brassicales; family Brassicaceae; genus Leavenworthia; species Leavenworthia alabamica. The sequence goes on along the minus strand of KE158528.1, from coordinate 19,786 downwards.
AACTAAGAATCTAAACAGAGTTATATCCAGGTTTCAAATTTTATCCACCTTGAGAATCCGAGACATGAAAGAGGTACCATCCAGAGACAATGCATTCTCTGCAGCATCTATGCGTGTGAACTCAATGTATGCTGAACTGCAAAAGGTAACCAACTTTGGTAACTAAGGTGTCCCCGATAACTGAAACTGTGCATAACCATATACCAAGATATTTTACTCAGGTCAGGTTCATGAATTAAGACAACTTACCCACTTGGTTGCCCTGTTGCTGGATCTGTAACTATGACAGCTTTAAGCACTTCACCAAACTTGTTAAAATGCCTTGATAGGCTATCTTTGGTGGCACCAAAATGAACCTGTTTTACAACCAATCACATTCAGATTAATACAATAATTGATAAGTTTTTGTTCAAAATCCAGTTCAGGAGTGAACAAACAATGACAATTTATTACATTGGCCACAAAGATAGCTCGAGAACTAGCATCTTCCGAAGGGCGGCTAGTGGATGATGTCCCTGCAAATGCCAGCATATCATCATTAGACTAACTTATACAAAAGAATTACACCAACAGAAACCAAACAAGTGAGCTTGTCTAGGATAGAAAGAAATTCCAAGACCATGAATGTTCGAAAAATCTTAAGCCTGGTTAAATTAACAACTCACCAGGAACAGATTTCTTAGTTGTTAAATCTTCTCTCGCATTGGTAGCAGGAGCCATCTGTCAAATTACAAGAAACCAGCTTGTATGAGTCCACTTGTTAAGAACTAAATAAATCACCCCAAGGTAAACATAACCAAAAAAATATTATGATATTTTATATTTAATAACCAATAAACTGTGGAAGAAGACTGTCATTGAAATAAAGCTAGTATGGGCATTCTTTAAAAACATGAAACTTACATTTCCATTCACTATTGTATCACTCAAGGTTTTCTCCATTGTTGATTGTGCGAGAGCTTCATTAGAAACTAATCTCCCTCTGTCCATATATCTTTGCAGACCCACATCTGGTACTTTCATCTGCTCCTCTAACCTGACTGTTTTCCCAGTATTTAAATTGCCAGAGAAATTTGCAGTCATATTCTTGGTTGCAACTTCAGTAAGTTGATTCTGATAATTCATCCCCTTACATCTTTTGGGGTCATCAACTAAACGATGCTGCAAACTTTTCGGATTGTTAGTTCCGTTCCCAGGAAAAGTACCTGGATTAGACATATTAATACTTGAACCAACTCTAATTCTATCAGACTTAAAATCTGGCTGCAAGCTAGTGTCAAAAGGAGTCATGTTCTCCGAGTACACTCCATTGTTGTCAAGACTGTAGGTGTATTGGTGTTGTACCACTTCCTGATCTTCACTAAGATTCCTTCGTTCTTCGTTCTCAGCAGAAACTTCACGACGTACCATATGTTGGTCCAGCGTCTCAGAAAATCCAGTAGAACGACTAATTCTATCAAAGACACTTCTCCCAGGTTTTGGATTTTTGGCATCTTCAGCTGCTTCAGCAACAACTTTCATAACAGGGGCCATGGGATTCACAACTCTCGTAACAGATCGAATTTTCCGAGCTGGATCAGGATCAGATGAGTCTTCAGTAGATGCAGACACCAGTGAACGTAGACGTTTTAATGAAGGTTCAGTGGAACTATTTGCTGGCTTTGATACAGCCAAAGCATCTCGCACAGCAGACTGAAGCAGCCGGCGAGAGACATCAGGTTTAGCCTCCCTCTATAAAACAAGTCAAAGAAAACAAAATCAGAGAATCATAACCAGTACCCGTACATTAGCTTTACAGCAGGATATGCATTAGAAGACTAAACCAAGGCAACCTCACAACACAGAGTTGAGAGTACTTAAGGATGATGTCTCACATTTTAGTCCCAAATTTTACTCTGAGAACATCTTCACAACAAAATATGACATCCCATCCAGTAAACTATTTTAGCATTTTTTTTTCAATTTTCCAATCCAAATACTATATAATGATTGCTATTCAAAAAACAATAACAAAATACAGACCTTTTCATCCTGCGAGTTGTCAGTCCTTGACCTTTTCCTGGGGGATTGAGACTCTGGACATAGAGACCTTTTATCATGTCTGGGTCTGTGATCTTTCTTCTCGTAGAAGTGAATTTTGTGAACCTCAGAACTTAGTAGAGGAGGAATCTCAGAACCATTAGTAAGCTGGCTTCTCCATTGTCTACCATGGCGAGCACCATAAAATTGATCAGGTCGTCCCTTTTCAGATTCAGTATCCATAAGCACAGGTACATCATCCTCATTCTGACTGCTGCTTATCAGTGAGCTTTTAATGGTAGGTAGCATAACATGAGAAATAAAGTATTCATCCACATTTTCAGCTAGATGATCCCACAACCTGCATATATATATTCAACTAGTGAATTTGAATTTCTATAAAAGGATCTTCTATATATAAATATTAGTTTATTAAAGGAAAGAAATATCAAAGTACCAAGCCACAAAGGAGTCACTATCATCTCCAAGAAATATTTTGAGTTCATTATTGGCTTCTTCTTTGTTTCTCCCATTTTTAAGCAACACTATCACATATTCCTACAAGCCAAAACAATTCTAAGAAACTTCTCAGAAATACAAGACCAACTAAAAGTTTCATTCACAAAACTCAACAATGCTACTCTCGATCAATTCCAAAATGAGGAAATATTACCACAAGAGTATCATCTGTGTAATCCCCCATAAACTCTTTGAGTCTATCCTTGACTCTTTGTTTCAACATCGTCACTCCTTCTTCACTGAAATTACCACTGAAGGTCCGATCATCGACCGGATCGGAGTTTCTCATCTTCCACTGAAAATTAGGCTTTACACAGATTATATCAAAACCCTAACTAGCTGCTGCTGCAATGAGAGACCAAAAAAAACAAAAATCGGATATACATATATATATACACATCGCTAAAACCCTAACCTATTCGAGAACGGAACTCTATAGGTGATGATGCTCTAGGTTTTTGGTTTTCCAGAAAACGACCGAGTCGATGATTCCTGAATGATTAAATATCAAAGGGATATGTTCCGACGGACGGAACGAATTAGATATGAGAAGGCCATCGCTCATGAAGAAGCATTTTGTGTTTCCTTTCATAGTTGGCTATTTGGGTTGGTCCATAACAGACATATTAGGTGCTCCATACCTTTTGGAGTTTTCGGGTTGGATACGGATATATCCGGTTGGATGCCATTTTTTTGGCTCCCATAGGAATTTGTCGGGTTATTTAGCTAAAATTTATGTGGTTAATTTAACTATGCGTTGAAAATAATCTAGAAAAGATCATTGTAGAATGCGTAAACTCTAGTTCACATATTAAACAATCAAAAGTTTNTAGAACCGAACCGAACCACGTTATTGGCTACAATTGGGTAGTGTGAGTTGTGATGCACAATAACTCGTAAGTAGTAAATATCGCGATAAATACAGCTAAATTATCTTCGACCACACGAAACAAAACCAGAGAGACAAGTTTCTAAAATTACCAAACAACCCCTTCGTTTCTACCGAATCTACACATCGATAACTTTTTTTTCTTCTAGATGATCAAGAAGATCACATCCAAAGCAAATTCATGAATCCGTAACCACGACAAACAATAATCATTTCACTAATATAAAATTAAGAGAAAAAAAAAATGAGGTTTAGATTTGATGGAGCAGATGAATATTTCTGATCTTCATTTTACAAACTCAAATCGATGTTCTCCGAAGCATCTCTTCCGAGTCGTATAGATCTGAGCTTTAATCAGCACAAGTTTTTAACGGTTGAGATTTGTTTTTTCGAAATAATTTAAACTTTGACCATTTTAGCCGCCTTGACCACCGGATTTTCTCTAGCGATCGCTTCACGACCGACGGTTTTGTAGTCGTAGCTACAATCATGACGATCGGAGTAACGATGTTCGGAGCAGAAAAGGTCACCGCATCTGCATCTGAATCCGGTTAACCCAACCTTCTTTTGACAACCAGAACATCGGTTAACGATTTGTTGATCTCTCTTCACCGCATCGATCTCTCTGTTACGAATTATTACTACTTTTGCTGGTGATGAACGAAGATTAACGGATCTCTTCAAGATCGGAACGGAATCAACACCGGCGGATATGAGAGAAGCGTTAAAACATTTCTGACACATGTTATTCGTCGCTGGATTAGCTGTGACGCCACAGTTATTGATACATAACGTCGTCGTTGTTGTTGTTGTTGTTGTTAAGGTTTCGAGAACTTTAAACTCCGTCTCTTCCTTCTCCGTTCTTTGAGCCATGTCTTATCGAATCTCCGGCGAGTCACGGATTGCGTTTAAAGGACAAAGAGAGAGATAAAAGAGAGATGGAATATATGGGCCGGCTCTCATAGAGACGCGTTTCCAACTCTTATTATCATCCCCACTATATGAAGAATTACGTAAATACCCTCACCACTTTCTCTGAATTACAGATGATTTGAATATGTGTTTCAACGATTCTAGAATGGCTTATGGCATCATAGACGGACCTTATGTTTTCTCTTTCATATCTTTTTTTTTTAATATAATTTTGGACTTTGGTATATGCGCAGAGGAGCTGGAAATTGATTGATTATGGGCCAAGTTGTTTTATTAATGTGTTTTTTTTATGTGTAGGGTCTACAAGGTTAATTGATGTGGTATATAATCTAATAATATACAAAAATGAACCAACACAATCTACTTAATATCACGAAAGAAAAAATAAAAGCGTAATTATGTAACTAAACATATCTTTAACTTAAACCCGTTTCTAGGACGTGTCAGAGTTTTATTTTAGAGGAAAAAAAAAGATTATGCTGGTCAAAACAGTCTCTGTGTGGGTCTACGCCTGTGCGAACAACATGCCAATTTGCATATTTTAAATTGATATGTAACCTAATGATTTCAATTTATTTGCTTTATGCTTGTGGGCTGAAGCGAATGCACTGACGTGGTCACGTGGCCAAATGGGTTTTCGTGGTGTTGAGGGCCTTAATTGTCTTATTCTCCTGACAAATGTTCAACAACACATAAGTCAGAAGTGGACATAATCTGTTTAAGTTTAACTAAATGCATAGTTAAACTACTACTAATATGTTTAATGGTTGAATACAATTTTGTTTGTAACACATTTTAAATCGATAATTGAATAGTGAATGTTATAAAAAGGAGTCCTGAAGTATTGATAAAATAACATTTTAAAAAATTAATAATAACCAACACCTCAGAGATTTACTTACACACACTTACTTCAAATCTTCATGTGTTATCTCCTCTCCTTTCTCCATGTTCTCTTTATGCCATTTACAGAATCCTTCTACCAATGCATCCTTCATCCATGCATGTCTACAACTCTACAGCTTCTTCAATAGTCAGCCAAGTCCGAGTTCTAGTCACTTGTTCTGGCCACGTCTCTAACTCTTCCTTAACATACAAAGCGTACATTGCTGCTTTACATAAACCTTCTGGGCAAAATTCATCTTGGTGTGTTTTGCTCTTAAACTCATAATTCCCTAAACAGTCCTGCAAAGTCCTCTTTTTTTTACACATTCAGTATCAGCTGGCTAACAATAACAAAGCGGCTGCATGGTTTGCAAAAGGGTTTTACCATTAGTGTTCCACGGACTCCAGCTTCTTCCACTGCTTCCCTCACTGCAGCCTCCATTACTGTCTCATCATTCTCCCATCCTCCCTATACGAATCGATAAAACGAAGTACTCATTCGCAAATAAAAGTAAAAAATCAAGAATATAAGGGGTTTTGGATAATAATAATAGTAATACCTTCGGAAACAAAAGTCCAGGTCCACTAGATGAGCTGATCATCAACACTTGAACCACTTTCCCAGGTTTTGAATTACCATTTTCTTCAGAGTTTATATACCTAAACGGAATACACCTGTATATATGCCCAACGTTGAACTTGTTATTAACAAAGGTTCATCATCTCCATTACAAACGTAAGGCTAAAGTCATTGTCAAATTGATATGCATGACATATAGAAATGACCACTACAACCAAAACAAAGGCTAAGCATGTCATAACTGCATAGCTCAGGACTCTGCTTGTATTGTCTACTTCTTAAAATCAAATCATGATACAAGATGATGTGAATCAAAGCAATGACTCAAAGACTTGGATATGTAGATAAACATATCCCAAAGGTTTATAGCAATTACGATCAATCACAAAAGAATCACATTACATACGAATGAACCCCAAAGAGACGATACAAATGCAATCCGAATCAGTACCCGGCTATGAGACGAGAGCCATCTTCGTACCGTTGCTGGAGCCGACCCGTACGCGCGACCAAATCACACATCACCGANGCCCACTTTTATTGATTCGAGGTTGTTGAGCGATGTCCACGATGTTGTCTTTGTTGGTGGCTCCACTATAATCCCTAAGGTGCAACAGCTTTTGCAAGACTTCTTCAACGGGAAAGAGCTTTGTAAAAGCATTAACCCGGACGAGGCCGTTGCTTATGGAGCAGCTATACAGGGCGCAATCTTGGGTGGTGAAGGGAATGAGAAGGTCCAAGATTTGTTACTCCTTGACGTCACTCCTCTATCCCGCTGGTGGTGTTATCACTGTTCTGATTTCGAGGCACACCACAATCACTGTCCTGAGAAGGCTAAGCTGCGTATACTAGTCGATTAGTATCATGAACGTGTCACAGAAGTACAAAGATCACGATTACAAAAGACAAGGGAAGGTTATTCAAGGAAGAGATCGACAAGATGGTACAAGAAGCAGAGAAGTACAAAGTCAAGGACGAAGAACACAAGAAGAAGGTGGATGCAAAGAATGCACTGGAGAGCTATGCATACAACACGAGGAACACGACCAAGGACGAGAAAATGACATCTAAGCTCGACGCAGGTTAAAAGAAGAAGATTGAGGATGTGAATGATCAAGCAATTGAATGGTTGGATGGGAATCAGCTCGCAGAGGCAGATGAACTCGAGGACAAGATGAAGGAGCTCAAGTCTATCTGTAACCCAATCACTGCGAGAATGTACTAAGGCGCTGAGGCTGGAATGGGTGGACCTGGAGCGATGAATGATGACGTTCCTGCTGGTGGTAGCTGCGGTGCTGGCCACAAGATTGAAGAAGCTTTTTAGCTTCCCTTATTACTAAGTTTGCTTTTTTTTTTGTCGCCAGCCTGGTTGTTGCTTAGTTAATCTTGTTGAACCGGGAGGTTAAACAACGCAATCAGAAGGGGGAAATATGATTTAAATATGAATAATCCAATGATATATGAACAAATAAAATCCTTTAAAGCTATGCACTACAATCTCACTCTAGCAAGAATGGACGGAGACAGACGCGAACCTCATGCTCCTCTGGTCCCATTCGGTGTTTAGGCACTATTACCTCTAATGTTGTTCCGGTTTCATCCCGATAAGCTTCAAGATTGGCGTCGTCTGGAATCCGGTTTGGCAGGGAGATTTCACGGATAAATTCCCCTGGTGGACAATGCTCTGGTGTTCCATCTGTTAGCTTAAATGTCCTATTATGTCTCTTAATGAATGTCTCACATGCTGTACTTACACATGATATCTTCACTATTCCATGTGTTGGTGTATTCCTCCATGTCACTTTCACCCTTCTTGGATCAACTAATGGCAGGCTCACAACTATTAAGAACCCTTTGTCATCTTCATATATCGTTTTAGCGGCTGTGGCTGGCCCGTACACATTCTTCATCACCCCGCTGAACTCATTCGACCATGGAAGCTCAATTTTCATGTCCAGGGATTTCTCACTTGAGCTCGAGTCATCACAGTTTCCTAGAGCAAGACAATCCCTTTTGCGTTTATTGCTACTAGCGGGTTGAACTTCCACTGTATCAACTGCAATGTCTGGTGAATGTGTAGACAGGTTCAGACAGGTACCATTTAGCTTTTTTAGGTGGGTGTGGCCATTAGCTTTGGCCGAAGGAAGAGTTCGCTCAGCATCAAATTCTGAGTTTGGGAGATTTCTCCATGAACCGTAATCACTTGCTTCAGCTGGAATGGAAAAGTTCACATCTCGACCTGTGAGTTCTGTCCACTTCTTCTTGTCATCCTCGCTGAGTACACAAAGGTTGGGTGACTGAACAACTTCGATCCCATGGAGGCACTGTGGGTTAGAAAGACCACGGTAATGTTTCCTCTGCATCCTATGAGAGCGAACAAAACCTTTGTCAACACTAAAAGGAAAAGGACGCTCACCCTCCCGTGAGTGTCCATTCATGTAACTCCTCAGCTGCATCTTGCCGAGGGCATTTTCTGGCTTTTCCTTGAACACCCACATGTACATATTCTCCATATCATGCTGAACCAAGAAGGAGTCGAGCTGCAAGTCAGATTTCTCATACCCGGACAAGCCATTGCTGTCCCTCATTAACTTACTTTTGGCCTTGTCATCCAAAACAGGTTTGAAGTAGAAACTAAAGAAAAGCCAAGCACCCCATGCACTATCAACACGCTTGTTATACTTCTTAGCAACCTTAGGCACAAGAACTATAGCCTCAGGCTCGTATAGCAGAGGCCCGAGTCCAACATCTAAGATGTCACAGTGTTCATTCCACAATAGTAGAGATGGGCTTGCTTCAGATGAGAGTGGGAGATTGATATCAGGCGGTCCCGTTAGTAAGAGAGACCGGTTTGTCTCCCTCTCAGATTCTTCATGAGTAAAAGCGCCTGAATCCATGGAAAGAAGTGTGGACGGGTGATAGTTCTCCATAGACAGGGTTGTGATGAGAGTCTCACCCATATAATTTTCTTAACACTAATATCCCACAAGGATAAAAGCGACCCCCAACCAGATGCAGTAGCCAAATAGAAACCCTTTAGGTGGCAAGAAATTAGAACATCATCAATCAACAAACCCATAGATGCAAATCAATGATATCTTCATCTTACACGATCTCACGATTCCCACCTCAAAATCTTCAAGGGATTTTATTAAAAGCTCCAAAACAACTAGCCTAAGAGGCACTACTACACATGAAGCGCAACAATCCCACCTGAAATTGTGATCAGTCACGAGATATAAAAAAATAGGATTAACAAATCGTTATCTAAAGCCCTAACCAAATACGGTGAAACAAACGTTAGTCCATCTGATTACAGAAACGAGAAATTCACGAAACAAATTAGGAATACTAAATAAACGAGCTAGGGATCTGGAACTAACTCATCAGCAATCTTATCCACAAATCAGATAGCAACAATTTAGATATACATTCCGGAAATTATATTAGATCAAATAGTGATTTTCTCGTTTAATTGCATAATTAAGAGAGATCAAATTCAGTTACAAACCAAACACGATCATCCAAAATCTACAGAAGACGAGAACGTGA
>KE158528.1:0-10336 GCA_000411055.1 Leavenworthia alabamica | reverse complement strand
CTATATCGGCGGAGAAGGAATAGAAGCGCTCCTGTAAAAAAATGATCCCAAATGCTTAGAGAAGCTACATCGAAAGAGAGATTATGAAGAAGACTCGCAATTTAAGAAAGACGACTCCGTTAATTAACGTCTTTCTTTTTGACGGAGCTACGACGATTTGCCTTTTGCGCAAGTCAATTATACAGTTCACTCATTGGGCCTCCTCCAGTGATTTCCTTAGTTTTTATTAACAGGCCCAAACCCTTAACAGGCCTGGAGTTATATTACACAGTACAAACACGGGGCTCCAAACAACATGGGCCAACACCATGACTAGTAAATCTCTCATAAAGAGCTGACAATATTTGGTCACACAATAAATAGAAAGCAAGAATAAGATTAGAAGGTAGAAGAAAGAAGCATATTCTAGACAAACTCCTAAACGGTGCTACTCTATATATCCTATGGTCCTGCTATGCCTTACCCTTCTTCGTCATAATCTTCCTCGTCCTCATCTATCCTCTTACCCAAACTAGCAAGCTGTGCTGGATCTATTTTGCCAATATCCATCACAGACCAACCTGGATATTCCTCTGAAGCAGTGGCTACGGTTGTGGTTGTTGCTGGTGCCAATTTGGTATCGTTTAGGTCAAGAGATACAGTATTGAGATCAAAGTCAATGCCTTCTTTTGGATTTTGTTTGGTATCTTCGTTTGAAGCAACTATGCCATCAGTGTCCTCATTCTCTTGTGGTGATGACTCTGATACATGCATTTTGATACTGTCTTGTGGTGGTGTCGGTTCCATCATGGTGGTTTCTAGTTCCATGTCACGGTTGAGACCATCTCTTTCAGCTATTTTTGCAGCTCGTCCACCACGGCCTCTTCCTCGCCCCCTTCCTCTACCACCCTTACCACTTGGTTTAGCATTCCCCATCTCTTCCTGCAGTGTTTAGCAGCTTACAAATTATTCAATGGATCTGAGGAGCTTCACATGAATAGACACCAAATGAATTGATGAAGCATAATAAAGCTCACCGTTTTGCTTTTCTTATATTCCTCATCGCTGTCATTCGTTTCGTCGCTGATGGGCTTCCTGTTTTGATAAACCATCAGACATCAGCTTGACACGAACAGTCAATAAATAACTATAACATATGGAACCAAGAGATCAAACATAGAGATCGAACCTTCTCTTAGAGATGCTGCGATCATCCATGGTAACATCACCATGGCCTTGCCCTTGCGAATGTCCATAATCGGGTACCTTGCTCACAACTTCCCTCAGAAAATCAAACACGTTGTATCTTTCTACACAATGTTTTCTGTAAACAAAAAAAAAGACACTTTCATATACAGTACTAACTACTAGTATCACAAAAATTGTGTAACATCAAACAACATCCTCTCAGTGTTGGAAGCAGTCAATAGAGGACCTATGAGTTGGAAACTCTTTTGCTTAACAACATCATGTTAACTCTTAAAACCACAATATCAACAGTTACAATATCTGAAAGCTCTAGAATCTAAAATGCATTCAAATTAAACCCTTTCCTGCTCTTAATGCAATGACGATGTTCGTATGCAAGGGGAAGCAAAACAAAAAAAAAAGGTTAACCAATCTGTAGCTTACAGGTGCAATGAGCTCACAGTCTTGGCTCCTCTTTCAAGGGTAATCTCATAGGTACGATCACAAAGGTCTTGCAAGAACAATTCCAAAGATTTAGCTGTAAAAATAGAACTTTAAAGTCAGCCAAAAGGAAATAACAACTAACAATTGACATCAAACTAACATCATCAACAAAAGCAAGATGATGACTCACAAACTAAGACAGGAACTGCTAAAGCTATCTTGCCAACATCCTCATCAGCTTGCATAATCTTTTTAATACGAGCCTGAAAATTGTGTCTAAGCATCAAATGGAGAAAAAACGACCATCAAAATAAATACGATGCAAGTGGGCAAATAAACACAGCCCACTAAGCAAATTATAAAGCAAAAATGGCAAAAAATGAGAAACACTAAGCTAAGCTTAGCTCTGTGCAATCATCACTCACATTATAGAAGCAAAAACACAATAGTAATCAAAGGGAAAGTCCAATTCTGAGAATCTATAAACATTTTGTCAGCCTCGTCAAGAACCTAGCTAAGAAACTGGATACTCAATTACTCACTTAACTAGTTAAGTGAAAATACTAATTCGTGTATAATAATATAATTCCAGATCAACAAAACCATTATCAAACACTATCTAACCTATGCAAATACATCAATAGCTGAAGAAACTCATAGTACTGAACACGTTTTGAGCACTAGTCAACTAAGTTCCTCATTAGTTTACATGAAACATTCCATAGCAGCTCGATACAATATCACTAGAGCTATGTCAATCACAAGTTCAATACAAAGACCAAATAATTTCCGAGAAATTGAAGTTTAATTCCCGAGACGATCAAACTTACAGCTGGGAACCGAGTGTCGAGCTTCTTCCTCATCGTTTGAAGGAAAACGCAAAATCACCTATACAGAAAAAAAAAACACCAACCCTGAGGGCGAATCTTCTTTACAAAAACTCCGTTCGAAGATCCGTAAGTAATTCGTCGTTTAGTTTCAGGGATACGCACACGGCGCCGGCGGTTTCCTCGTTGAAAATTTGTACGGCGGAAATAAAAATAAAACAGAAAAATATTTGGGTCAAAAGAAAAATAATTAGTCGTCGACGACATGGTTAAATAAGTAGTGTTATTACGACAGATCATTAAAAATTTTAATTACTTGTAAGAGTGTAAAATCGGGTTGTTTGAGACGATCTGACCATACACGTGTCAGTTTTTTGTTGGTACTTGTTTATTTTTTTTTTTCACTAGCAAAAAAAAATTATCAAATTTAACAAAATATCCAAAATATATTTAAAAAATACATGTAAAATAGAGAGCTTAACCGCTCGTTTGGATGAATGTTTCCTACATCGAATTAAGCTATGCTTTCGCTGTTTATGAGGGATTGTAACCAAGCCGGACCACCAATTACTAAATATGACTGAACACGTCCATCTTGTATAACACTTATAGCGATGTGTGTAGCGAGCATATTTGCCGATGCAGAAGATAGGGAGAAGATAACACTTTTTTTAATTATAGATTTTTTTCTGGTGGATAATGTATCCCTGTATAATTTCTGTTTCTACATGTCAACAAAAAAATGCATAACTGTATCTTTGTTGCCACACAAATGCCGGACCATAAAATGTTTATTTTGGGCCGGGCCTCGTTGTGAGAAACAAAACTAAACCATTTTCACTCGTTAATTACATCTTAGACCTCACTTTCTATTATTTAGGTCCATTGAATATTTTATATTCTGGAATATTGGTAATATAATCTATTTCTACTAATTCACAAGTAAACTTACCAATAACTGCATCATTCTCATGTGGATACATCAGCTTTTGATGATGTGTCAGCTCTACAAAATTTTAAGATATATTTTAATATTATTTACAATAATTTATTTATAAAATTCAGTTACAAAAAAACAAACGTAACATCTTTATTAGATTTTTTTCAATTATTTTATTTCTTCCATCTCCTAAATTATCTCATCCACTTTTCCCATGATTTTTAATCTTTAATAAACTTTTTATTTTTTATTTTTTATTTTTATTTTTCTTTTTTTATGATTTCTTTTTCCAAATTCAAATTTCACTTTATTTTTTTTCAAATTGTTTATTTATCTTTTTCATATTTTTGCAAATATATAATCAAACTGCACAAAAAAAAATTATGATCTTTATATTAAAGAAGCAATAAATTATTAATTTCTAAACATCTACATCAGATCTGGTGTTTGAAATTCAGAAACCGCAATTATTATAAATTAAAAGATGTAAAAGTTTTCAAGAGGTTTTGGTGTGCGCATAAAGTATAGTCCATCGTGATCTTGTGTTGCGGGAAGAGCTTGTCGATCAGAAGAAATATCGTAACTATACAATCGTCCGTTAAAAATCCAAATGTTGCAAGAAAAACTTATCTATCGTATAAATGTCGTATATTCAGAACCGTACTTACGAAGAGTATTGTGTAATAGGATTATCATTATAAGTGTAACATGTAATATTTATCGCCTCGATTATGGAAGTATCGAATTATATTTTTCAACCGTTCCGTTGTTTAGAGACGCGTATATAAACATTACTTCTACATTTACACGCAACTCTCTTTCCCTTTGTCGTCGCCGTCTTCAATTTGGACTTCTACCGCCGACACCGTTTAACTCCGATGGTTCTTCCGCCGTCGAATCTGCAACAGGTTCAGCAATTCCTCTCATCCGTGCTCTCCCAGCGCGGTCCTTCCTCCGTCCCCTACGACGAGGCCACCAAGTGGTTGATCCGGCAACACCTCCTTAACCTAATCTCTTCTTACCCTTCCTTAGAGCCCAAAACTGCGTCGTTTACACACAACGATGGCCGCTCCGTCAATCTACTCCAAGCAGATGGTACGATCCCGATGCCTTTTCATGGAGTCACTTACAACATACCTGTCATCATGTGGCTCCTCGAGTCTTATCCTCGTCATCCTCCTTGCGTCTATGTTAATCCCACCGCCGATATGATCATCAAGCGACCTCACTCACATGTCACTCCTTCTGGTCTCGTTTCGCTTCCTTATCTCCAGAATTGGGTTTTCCCTAGCTCAAATCTCGTAGATCTAGTCTCCGATCTAAGTGCCGCTTTCGCTCTTGATCCGCCTCTTTACTCACGACGCCGTCCTCAGCCACCTCCACAGTCTCCTCCCACAGGATACGATTCATCCCTTTCCCGACCTCCTTCAGCTGATCAATCATTACCTAGACCATTTCCGCCATCACCTTACGGCGGAGGAGGCAGAGTGCAAGTGCAGCACGTTCACCACCAGCAACAATCAGATGACGCGGCTGAAGTTTTCAAAAGAAACGCTATTAATAAGATGGTGGAGATGGTTCACAGCGATCTTGTTTCGATGAGAAGAACCCGAGAAGCTGAAACAGAAGAGCTACTGAGTTTACAAGCTGGGTTAAAGAGAAGAGAAGAAGAGATTAACAGAGGTTTAAAAGAGATGATTGAGGAAAAAGAAACACTTGAACAGCAATTACAGGTTATCTCCATGAACACTGATATACTAGACTCATGGGTTAGAGAGAACCAAGGCAAAACCAAGAATTTAGCTGATCTCGATGTAGATAATGCATTTGAATGTGGTGACACACTCTCTAAGCAGATGTTGGATTGTACTGCTTTAGATTTAGCTATTGAAGATGCTATTTATTCCTTGGATAAGTCATTTCAAGATGGGGTTGTTCCATTTGATCAGTACTTGAGGAATGTGAGGTTATTGTCGAGAGAACAGTTCTTTCACCGAGCCACGGCTTCTAAAGTCAGGGCGGCACAGATGGAAGCTCAGGTTGCAGCCATTGCAGGTAGGTTACATTCATGAATGAACTAAGAGTCTGAGATTAGAGAATTTATGTGGCTATATATGTGATGATACCTCTATAAGATTGAATTAAAATGGCTATATACTATATATACATCTACAAAACTGTGCACATACAGATTTGAATGGATCATGTGTCTTTTTCCTTGTTCAGTTTGTGACAGGAGAATCATCTCCTTTTTATGATCTATGATTACTTCTTGTTGTTTTGGAGATCTTTGTGAACTAATATTATCATCTAATGAAATCAATTTGAATTTGAAAATGTTAGTTTGTTTTTGGAAATTTGTATTCAAATATAAAATTAAACTCAAAATCAATAACTTATGGGGTTTATACTGATACAACATTCAAAGTCACTTCAAGAAAACATTGAAACCAAAAAATTTCGGATCCTTTGGTGAATCTCTGACACATAACTCAAGTTAAACCAAAAATCTAAGTAGAAAAGATTTTGGTTTAGGTGGTAAGCTCCATGATAGCAGAGACAATATCTCCATCTGTAGCCTTAAGAGACTTAACTGCCTTTGCCCTAGACACTCCTGCTTGAGTCATCACTAACTCAATGTCCTTTGGCTCCACACCTTCCTCATCAACCTCTTCATCATCTTGAACCACTGCAGCACTAGATGACTCACCTTTTGAAATAACATTGCTGAGATCTGGAGCTTTGAATTGTTCGGCTGCTTGTGACTGGATCTGTGAGCTCAAGTCCTCGATCTTTGCCTCTCCAAAGATCACATATGTGTCTGATGCTGGGCTCTTGAACACATCAGGTTTTGATATGACAAACATGATCTAGATTCCAAAAACAATACACCCACAATCAATCAGTCATATTCATATGTATAATTACTCAGAGAAACACCAACATTTTTGCTCTTTTTGACAGTGACACGGCTAACACCAGTGATAGGTTTCATCCCAAGTTTGAGCATAGCTTTGCGACTCTTCTTCTCACTTCTGCTTTGTTTTGACTTACCACCTGCTTCTCCATCTTGTCCTGTTTTACCAATTATGTAACTTAAACAGTTATCAACTAGAACAAAGAATCATTAACATGCAGGTCCTGAAACTAGATTCAATCCCAATAAGCCAATACCAATAATATTGTATAGCCACTAAACCAAACCTATACAGATCCTTATGTTTCTGTAACTACACAGATTCCAAGTATCAACCAATCCAGAAACAAATATAATAGGATTTGCATCAATATTATGATTTAGGAAAATGAATAAGGAAGAACAAAAAGTAATTAAACTTACCATCTGCCTCATCATCTTTATCGTCGTCGTCGGAGTCATCCTCATCAATATCATCATCGTCTTCAACCTCAGGCTTATCGAGCTGAAACGCAAACAAAAGAGTCCAAATGAAACGATATACCAATCAATATGAAGTTATGAGAAAACTGAGAATTTTAAGAGTTGACAACATGTATATAAATTCAGATCTGAGCAGAGGAACACATTACATGTCTGAATCCAATCTGATTATTAATACTAATACAAAACAACAATAAATAAGCAGATAATATATATATATAGAGAGAGAGAGTATAGATCATCTTCAGTTACATCGATCTTTTGTTCTTCCAATTTGGCGGCGAGGATCTCTTTCTCAACGTCAGTCATGGTGTGTATACTGATAGTGAAGTGATAAGAGAGACGGAGAGATTCGTGAACCGTGCGGAAACCCTAAAAATTGTTAAGGTGGGTGAACACTGAAGTGTTTTTAGTTTAAGGAAAAAACAAAAGGCCCAAAAACTTATATCAATTGCAATTATATATCTTATCCGTTGGGCTTATCAGGTTGGATAAAAAAAGCAGTAAAAGAAAAAACATTCGCCACCTGTGGGGATCGAACCCACGACCACGTGGTTAAAAGCCACGCGCTCTACCACTGAGCTAAGAAGGCTTGCGTTTATATTTATCTTAATAATTTTATTTATACGATCACTGTGTAACTGGGCCCCATTTCGCCAACGGGCTTCCTGGACCTGGATATTTGGTCGGTTCGGGTTAGAAATTCCAGTGTTTCGGTTTTTAAAAAAAATTCTGATCGGTTTAAAATTTATATTTTGATCTGTTTGATTTTATTTTTTTTTCCGTTCAATTCGGTTTAAGGTATAAAAATATTCCGTGTGGTTTTAATTTCGTAAGTTTGATTCGATATTAAAATAAAACTAACGATTTATCTCAGTTTTTATTTTTATTTTAGGTCATTTCTATTTGTTCGCTTTGATTTATGATAAAATAAATAAATAAACACATAACTAAATTTCGATTTGTTTTTTTTTTTCGGGCCTAGGGTTTCCCATATGTATCTTCTTATTTCTCACCGGAAATTACTTCTACAGATGAGTCGATGACAGACGACGGTGACAAAATCAAAGTAAAAGGAAGAGCTTTCCTTATTATTCAATTAATGTTTGAATCAATACTTTAGTAACTCTTTGAAACATGATGCTTTTATTCATATTGATAAGTCTTGGGACCAACAAGTATTGTCTATAAAAAAACCATAACTGAAGAAACTAAAAAGGACCAGATTCTTTGAAACAGATCAAAACTGAAGCTTACAACATTAACTCATCTATATATATACACACATTTATACAAAATAAAGTAAACAAAAGACTTCATAGAAATATGATCCAATCCAGTAAAAGCTACTGTACTCTTTCTGATAGAGGAAAGTTACTTATGTTAGATTCCATCTTATTAAATGTGAGATTCGCTACAGCTCTATCGATTGAGTTTGTTTCAGATTCTAACTCTTTCTCTCTACTCAACCTGCAACCATACGTTTGCACTTGTGTGTTGGTACTGACTGAATCAGACTTCTCTTGTGAGTTCCTTGCAAGTCGGTAAAATGTGTCTCGGAAACATTTGCGAGTCTCATTGGTTAACTAAAAAGCAGAAAAAAACTAAGTGTTAAGCAAGTCTATAGTGTTAATGACATTAACTGTAAGGTTGTAAGTAAAACAACGGTTAAACTCACCTTTTCTGAAGCTCTTTGTAAATCCTGTAACACTAGTTCTTCAGAAGATAGTTCATTCCCAAAATAGTTTGAATCTAACATGTTCTCTTCAGACAGATCCGAGATTGTAAATGGAGCATCACCCTTCAAACATAAATAAAACTTCAGATTTAACATAAGAAGATATAAAATAAGCTTCTAATTTGATAACTGTAACACCAACTAATCTCTTACCTTGAAAGACATGTCATGAGGATAAAACATAGGGACTTCACTACCGCCATATATAGAGGAAGAACCAATACTGTTATTGTTGCTGGATGAACAGTGAACATCTTCATCATTCCTTGGAACATCCTCCAAAATTGAACTTCTGCAATGAAATCGGAAACAACAATTAGATACGAAACACACAGAAATGGTAAGTGAAGAAGCTTATTTATGAATGAAAGATAGAAGCTGTACAAGAATATATCATCCATCTGTTCGATTCCTTCAAAATCATCAAGAGACGAAACACCATAGAAAGGTTTTGATCTCTTAGACTGTTCTTCTTCTTCACAAGTTCTCATACCCATCTGACTATACAACAATCCTCCTCCATTAAAACCATCGTAATTGAAACATTTCTCAGTAGCTTCAGGGGAGCTCATGTTCCATCCACCCCACATATCATTTGATGGGTATGTCTCTGATGATGATTCTTGATAATTAGGCACAACAAGCTCATCAAAGTTCCTTCCTGAATAAAACTCCATGATCGATCGAACTGCAAATAAAAAAAATCAAAATCAATACTTTCAGAACAAACCGTAACTAAAATTTAACATTCAAAACGCTTAAATCTAACCACAAAGGAAAAAAAAAACTTACTTTGCAGTGAAAGGGATGAGAAAATATTGATTCAGACTCAACTCAGAAGCTTTAGATGAAGAAAGATGTTTGGTTCAAAAATCAAGAGAAGCTTTTGCTCTGTTCAATAAAAGATAGAGAGAGAAGAGAGACGATTACGTTTGTATTGTTTCAACTTCTGAGGAGGTGAGAGATGCTGTACAAGTAAAGAAAATAAAGCGCGTGGAGCAGAAGGCGCGTGATGTAGATCTTGTTTCGTGGCTCAGAATTCATAGACGAGATTTGTGGCTCATATCTTTCCTCCATCTAAACCACTCTTTTCATTGGTCCACGTGTACTCCATATCTTTTAATGTCTCCAAAATCGGTATTGAAAGAATACAAACTCTGCAAGTTGCGCAATTTTAAACCCTACAGTTTTGTCATTCCGAAAATGACCTTCTTATGCAGTGCGACGATAACACGGTTGTTAAAGGACAAATTAGTCATTTAAGGCACCAAGACGTGTCTTGCTTGGCTGATATCTAACACCACGTGGTAATTCCTTTGTTGAGAAGAAGACACGTGGCATGTGATAATCGGTGGAACACCACGTTGAAGGAATATATTATATTGGAAAATGGCATCTTTTTATGTATGTCTTCAGTTGAAAGAGTATCTCTAGGATTAATGGGCTTAAGCCCAATAAACCAAAGAGTATCTTTCTTACGCTTTGAGAATTAACAGGCCCAGATGAGAACGGAGAATTATACAGAGACACATATGAAGAAGAACCGCGAACTTTCTCGGTGATCTCTGATCGGATGCTATCGGCAATGGCCTTGCCGTCGATTATCTTAGCCGTTTGATTAGATGGTGACGCCATGAGGCCCATTAGAGAATTTTGCATGTGTCGGAACATGACAAAGAAGACTTTTAGATAAAAGATGTAATTTTCTGCCAGGTGGCTCAGATTTGCAAAGAGTGGGGGCCCATCAAAACTTCAAACGAGGCTTTGTCACTGTCACGAAAACCCAGACGGCGTTATGTTCCACTCCGTTTATTTTAACC
>KE158527.1:17381-44562 GCA_000411055.1 Leavenworthia alabamica | reverse complement strand
GGGGGTTTATACAAACATGAATTATCTTTTTAGAAACAAAAACACAACTGAGGAAACAGATTCATATCTATGGTTACTTTGGTATATTTGGAAAGCTAGAAATGATAAATGTTTTAACAATACGACCTATGACCCTAGGAAAGTAGTTAGCCAGGCAGAATCCGAAGCAAAAAATGGGGCTATTGCAAAAAGAGAACAATTAGAAGAAGTCAAAGGATTACAGTTAGGGATGGGTGACTCGGCTGATCTTTGTAATGCAGAATGCTATGTAGACGGATCATGGTTGATTACAGAGTGTTTCTCAGGATTGGGATTGGTTTTTAGGAAACAAGGTTCCAACAAGGTCTATATAGGAGCTAAAAATATTTTCAAAAGTTTATCTGCTTTGCATACAGAATTGGAATGTCTAATTTGGGCTATGCAATGCATGGTTGAGATAGATGAATTGGAGGTATGTTTTTATTCAGATTGCATGGATATCATTGGAATGATTGAAGCTCCAGAAGATTGGCCAGCTTTTAAAGCCATGATAGATGCTGTTATAAAACTTAAAACAGCTTTCATGAAATTTACCTTAAAGTGGATCCCCATAGAGAAGAATAAAGAAGTAGATGAGCTAGCAGTAAGTGCAAGATGTCAAGACCAACGCGTTTACTATATCAGCAACATTCCACCGAACTGGAGGACCAACTAATAGTTTACTATGTTGACAAAAAAAATGTATGTATGAAATATAAAAATATTGTTGAGTGAAATATGTATTAAATAGTAAATTATCTAGTTGCCCTTCTAATAATTTAATATAAATATTAAATAAAATATGATAATTCAATGGCATAAATTGTAATATACCACATCAGTCTAGAGTTATTTTATTTAGTACTTCCCAAATAATATGTAGTAGATTCTTTATAAATCACATGACCCTCACGTGAGTAAACTAACCGACACTCCTATAAATTACCTTACATCTCCGTCTCTGCAAGTCTTTCTCATTTTCTCTCTTAACAGTTTTTTCATATTTTCCGAGAAAATCCAGAAAAGAAAGCGCCATTGCTGATTTCTCTGTCACACAACACAATCATGTTTCTTCCAGAGCAATCACAAATCATGTATATGGAGCAATCAGATGATCAAGAAGAGGAGGAAATGGAAGAAATTGATCCGTAAGTAGTAAAAATTCTCATCCTGAGTATATACATACTATTGAAATTCTTTTGAAAAATTCTTCAAGAAAGTGATTTTGTGCAGTCTTTATGGAAACTTCGAGCTTTCTCAGCCGAGTTTTTATTAGACTATATTCAAGGTGTACTTGAAAGCGACTCAGAAGATCCAAAACGCTTTATTATGAGTATCTTCTCAACAATCTCCCTCTCCCTCATTCTCCGGTCTCTGCTCATACCTTTAGTTTTATTTGGTTCAGAGTCCATGACTGTAAGCTTTTTTTATTGTCTCTTCTTGTCTTCACTGTTCTTGTGAGATATATATGATCTTTGGATGAGTTGGATTTTCATGGAGTATGTGAAGTAATACATTAGTTTTGGTTGCATTTTTTAGATGATATGGAGATCGATGTGTTTCCTTTAGCTAATAGGACGGCTCTTCTCAGAGCTATATGGGTCTTAATTACACGTTCTTTGGCCTCCTTGTTTCTTTCTGGTGATGGTAGTTTTTTTGGTCAAATATTACTGCTAATCTCCATCAACAGAGACAATGTTTAACAAGAAGTAAAGATAAAATGTGGCTAACAGTGCCCAATCAACTGCTGCTATACACGCTAAGCAGGAAAGATAGATAGAACCGAAAGAAACCTGCACAACACCTACAAGCCCAAAGATGAAAACATCTTTAGCTATGAGGAGTGAGGACACAATTTCAAATTTGATGATCAACCATAGTGATCTAGCTGTGAGCAAAGCACTAACTAGTACAGACTTCACACCAACGTTAACGGCTTCAAGTTCCATGGCAATAATGTACCATCTTGATAAGCCTACAAAGAGAACAAACACCTCCATTTCTGAAGTCTCCCAAATCAATACATAGACTTTAGAGAAGTCATTCCTCAAGACTTTCATTAACCACTAGATGATATAAGAAGAGGGAGAAAAGTGGAGTTGTGAATCTAAATCTGTCATTGCGACAGTGGAATGGAATCTGCATAAAGCAGCAATGGTAACGCGCCTTAAAACAATGAGAATACCTCCCCTGATCTTCAAGCTGAACTGAGTTGTATATGGTGTGTCAGTGGCTGGGAGAAGCTGAGCTTCAAACACTTTTGTAGTGTTCTTCTGATCCAACGAGACGAATCCCAGCGTTGGGAAAGAGAGAACTTTCGCAAAGCGGCTAGCGGCTGTAGGTGAACAGGAGAGCACTTGTTGAAGGGGATAACTAAGGAAGCACAATCTGCATAACGCAGCCATGAAAACCAACTGTGCCCAGGCGGTAGTTAACCCAATGCAGGGCAAACCAAGTAGTGATAACATCAGAAACGAACTATCTAAGACCATAATCCACCAATCCATTTCTTCATACCCTTTCCTAGTCATATAGCTATCCGCAGAAGATACAACGACTAGAAAATTAAAGTGTACCGGAGGGGAAGAGAGGATCGCTGATGTATCAGACCTTGTGGCTAATCCAGAGATCTTCGCAGGTCCTTGTCTCATTGTCTGAGTTAGGTGCCTCGAAAGGAGACCTCCAGCTTTTGATAGCATAACTTCAGCCAGACAACAATGGGATGAGAGAAGATAATAAAACTTTACTGGACTGAGCTTTAGGCCTCCGAACAACTTGGGCCTTGGATTTAAATAAACTGAGCCTTCAAACCCATGTAACTCTTTAAAAGCTTCAGGCCTTGGAAGAGGTATAACTAGACCGCCATAGTAACCCGTAGAAAAACTTTTAATGGGCCAGACTGAACGTGGCCCATATTTGGAAAACCTAGGTTTCTTTTTGGTGAGCGTACCCTCCAACTTTGTGAACAGCGGCTGTAACCTAGGATCTGGAAATTCATCGGAGAAATATCGAATCCCTTACAATCTGTACTGAAAGGAAGATCTATCGAGGTCACAAACATCAGGCATGAAGGAGGTCTAAGATCCACTATGATGGCAGAATAAAGCAATGAAAAGCAGGTCTTGTTTCTGAAAAACTTGGAACTCCTCGCACGACTTGAGGATTAACTTCAGAACTAGCGGAGGAAAGCAAACCAGAGAAGGCTAGGCTGCAAGCTAGAGTACGAGTCCAAATCAAAGCGGTAAAGGTGCCAGCACATAGCCACTCAGAAAACAAAGCTTTATCTGAGTACATATCAAGTCCCTGGTAAAAAGACAGAGCAGATCCGCCTAGGAGAGGACGTCGGCTCTCCGGTCTTTTCACTGAAAGAGTCGGTTTCTGGCCAATCAGAAGAGAAAGCAAGCTTTGTTTAATGTTTGGAGGTCTTGTAGAAAATAAAGACGGCACCGGAGATAGGAGCTGTTTCCTATCAGTATGGCCGGACAAACTGAAGCTTAACACTAAAGGATCCCAAAACCAAAGGAGATAGAACAAAAGGAACAAAAACGAGATGAAACAGTTCAATAAATGTCGAGCAACAAACTAGAAAAAGATGTCTCGATAATTGTATCTGAGAGCATTTTTGGAAAGAGAAGGGTCACGTGAATTTTAATGCATAGCCTCTGGTGATGGTAGTTTTAATCATGATTTTGATGTGATTGTTAATATAAAGAGATCTAATAACCCTGCCTGTTTTCTCAATGAATCATTTGCATAAAAATATACTGGAGTTCATTGATTTTGTGTTTATGGATATAATATATAACAGATTTGCAAGTTGAGGAAAAAAATCGAAAATGAGGTATAATACTCTACCTGTTATCCCAGTCTTTTGCTTATAGCTGTTAGGACTCTGTACTTGATTTGTGAGACCCATTTGGAAAAACGTTGTTTTGGAAAATGAGTAGAATTAAAGGTGAAATGAGTCATGTAATGTTTACAAAATCATCATCTCTTTGCCTTCTACACTCTATATACTATAACTACTCTTTATGGCTCCTTATTTGTTTGTGATGGTAATGGAGTTGTTATCACGTATGCTTGACACGGCAGCCTCCAATGGCCAGATTCAGCTCCATCACTTATGTTCCTCTCCGCTTCTAACTCACCTATCATTTGCCGATGATTTGCTAGTATTTGTAGATGGCTCACTGGAATCACAACATGGTATTATGCAAGTCCTAAACCGTTTTAAGGCCATCTCTGGCCTAGAAATGAACCCAGCAAAGTCAGAACTCTTCCTCAGCGGTTATAATGAAGCAGAGGTTCTTGAAAGATGTAGTGAGTCAGGTATTTCACTAGGACATTTCCCCACCAGATACCTTGGTTACCGCTGCTACCGGGCAAATTGAAACTAGCTACTTTACAACCTTTTATTGAGAGAATAATGAGAACGCTTCACTCATGGACATCAAAGTTCCTATCATTTGCTGGTAAAATCAGATTAGTGTCTGCAGTCATATACGGCATGGTGATATTCTGGAGCCAGGTATTTGTTCTTCCAAAGGATTTTTACAAAAAAATTGACTCTATGTGTGCTGTGTTTTTGTGGAAAACAACACTCTATCGGCTCTGGGAGCAAGGGTTTCTTGGTCTGCTATTTGTAGGCCAAAGACTGAGGGTGGTTTGGGTATACGCAAATTAGAAGATTTTGAAAAAAATTTCAGATTGAAAAGAGTATGGGACCTATTTGCAAATCATGGGTCCTTATGGTACGCTTGGCTTCACTCACATATTTTTCGCAACCAGAGTTATTGGCAGATCGAAATGAGTCAGCGATTTTCTTGGAACATTCGCAAGCTTCTTGAGATCAAATCTCTAGCTGCTACCTTCATTTGTTGCGATGTTAGGAACGGGAGAAAAGCTTCGTTTTGGTTTGACACTTGGACAGACTGTGGGCCATTGATTGTGTTTTTTTGTTCAAGAGGCCCAAAAGACCTACAAATACCCAAGAATGCAACAGTTTCTATGGCTTCAGTTCTTGGAAATCGGATTCTGCCAGCTGCAAGATCAGATGTAGCCATGACAGCTATCCAGGCTATTACAGCCATCAGTCCTCCTGATGATTCAAGGGGACATGATGAATACTTATGGAGGCTTCCAACAGGTACCTTCTCTGATTCCTTCTCCTCAAAAGGTACTTGGGAGCAAATTAGAACTAGAGAACCTGATGTAGCATGGTTTAGAGTTATTTGGTTCAAGGAGACAATACCTAGTTACTCATTTATACAATGGCTGGCCATACAAGATCGATTACCTACTAGATCAAGACTAATTTCATGGGGAACTAACGTTCCTCCAATGTGTGTGCTATGCAACAATGGCGAGGAAACATTGGATCAGTTGTTCTTCCAGTGTGACTACTCTAAGTTGGTTGGGCTACCAATGTCTGGGAAAGTGATTCCAAATCCACCATTAATGCTCCGCTAAAAAATAGAGTGGATTAACACTGCAACACCTCTCTCTCTTCTCCCGCAAGCTTGGCCAGAAGCATAACGAAGTTGATCTTGCAATCTACAATCTATCTCTTATGGAAAGAGCACAATGCTCGAATATTCAGGAATGAATTCTCCTCAGCAACTGCCATGAAGACTGCTATTGACAGGGCAATCCGCAACAGATTACTCTCCTTCTCGGCTACGGAAACACATTCTCTTTCTCTCCTACAATACTATTTTGGATGTATATCTCACCCGTTATAAGCATTACATTCTCAAAAACAGTCAATTTTGGCATTCCATTTTGTGTTTCTCTCCATGTGAGCTGGTCTTGTAAATAAACTTAACCTGTTAACAGGTTTTATTTAATCTTAACATGAAAAAACAAAAAAAAACTACTCTTTATGGCTCTGTTACTAACGGTGTTACTTGTATTTCAGGTTCCAAGAGTGATTATTGAGAGCATATTGATAAAACGTGTCACAAAGTGAGTATATGTTTTTATTACTCAGATCAGAAACTCAAAGTCCAATATTTTGGAGTTGACCAATCTTTTGCTATGCAAGAAATGGATGTGCATAACATTGGAAATTAGAAAGAAAAGAAACTGGAGTAAAGTGAGATATTTTAATTTTATTTTTACAGATTATAATTTTTTTTTAAATTTGATACTAATCTACTAATGATTTGAAAACTAACCGATATTTGAATCTTGTCATTTGATCAGATTTCAAAAGCTCAATCTGATTTCTTATTATCAATCTGATTTTAAGTAGATTTAGTATTCAAATTTTGAAAATGAAGTTTTAAATTTTTTTCGGATTTTAATAAAATTTTCGTTTTTTCAAATTTGATATATTAAATCTAATAATGATTTGAAAACTAATCCGACTTTGAATCCTGTCATTTGATGATCATTAGAAATTTCAAAAGTCTAATTTTATTTTCTTATTATTATGTAGATTTAATATTCAAACTTTTAAAATGAAGATTTTAAGTTTTTGTTTTATTTTTTGTTTACGGATTTTAATTGTATTGTTATCGTTGAAGACTTTATGTATATATTGTAAAATTTGACACAAAAATAATGTAACTCCATCATCTTTTTATTGTTAAATATAATTAAAAATAAGTTATGAATATTGTTTTTATAAAAGATCATTTGCTTATATTGTAGAAGCTAGATATTTTTTCAAGTTATATTAACTGTTACAAAAATTAAATAGTTTTTTATCCTATAATATCATTAGCTTCTAGAGATTTTAATAATCCAATTTTGTCTAGTTTTTAAGCATTCAATTTAATTATTTATTATTTGTTTAAAAGATTTTATTATACAAATTTTGAATTTTTAGATAAGAAAAAGCTATTTCAATCTAATTCTTTTAGAGACTAGGCTAGCAACTAAGTTTCTAATGGTTGAAGAGTGTATCAACAACAATTGTACAAGTGCTGGATTTTACACAAAACAAATATCCAAATTAAAAGCAAAATCATAGCACAGATGACAATAATTTTATAATCTTTTTCATGTTGGATTCTACATCTAAGAGAAATCACTACGGGATTTGAAAAACTTCTGTCTGCATTGTATGTTTTTGTGTTTTGTTAAATATTTCCCAAGCTTTTATGTTTTTTTTTTGGAAAAAAGATTACTCTTGATCTGTTTGCAAAAATCTTGGAGAATATTCCTTATTGGAATTCTCATTTTGAATTGTATAAAATAGCAAAAAATAGTTTCTATAAATGAAACATTCTAACCCGGTTCTATAGAATCTAAACCGTATTTTTTTTAAAATATTTCAACTAATCGATATTGTCATACTTATCGGTTACCAATACCGGATTTTAGTCTTAATTCAAAATTTAAATAACTCAATTCAGTTCTCAATATATCCAAATATAATTATCACTCCAAATATTTATAACTCAACATTCATTTACTCCAATAACCTAAATAATTCTCAATATTACCATGACTCATTCTAGGTTCTCAAAATACACTCAGTATAAAAATATCATAACCGACATTTGTATACCATTTCCCGCAGCTACAATCCCACAAACTCGAACTCATTGTTTCTCTTTATCTTTTTCTGTGCAACGACGCAATAAGTATTTAATAAATACTGAATGATCAATCCTCCTGTGTACTCGGTTTTTGTAGACAAAAGTAAATAATCCTCAACTTTAGATGTAATTAATCCGATATTGATGAGTGGTCCTATTGTGGTTGCTGTGAGATTGATTAAAATGGATTTATATATCCAAAAAAATAATTAGTTGAATAATTAAAAGGAATTAGATTCCGAAAACCATACAGACTTTTAATTATTATTAATTAAAGAAATAAATTTTTAAAAATCTAAAAAGAAGTTAATAAATAATTAAAAGAAATTGGGTTTGGAAAATTCTAAGGTTTTTAATTATTTAAATAATTTATTTAATTAGACCAAAAGATCAAAACAAAATTTAAATGATCACATATTTGACCTGATAACTTTAGGGTCTTAGTGACATGGACATATATATACTAAGAAAAAAAATACTGATTTGGAGATAGTTTGTTAGCTTCTACTGAAATATATCATGATAAAAGATCCATAATAAATGTATGCCGCTTTTAAAAGATTATTTGAATATTCAGCAATAAAGGATTGCAAATCTTATTTGATAATAACTTGAAATATGCTACTAATCTATGTATAAAGTTTTATAGTCTAGATTATTTATTAGTTAGACAAATAACAATATAACAATATATCTGGTAATCGAAAATTATCTAACACGCGCGTTTTATTCTCTCTAAACATGAATAAAAAACATGAAAGGGAGCGCGTCCCTAACACGCGCGTTTTATTCTCTCTAAACAAGCGATTTTCTAGCGACTTTAACAAATCTTATCGTCTCCGTGTTTCGCCTCTCCGACAGCCGGCGTTAGCTGTGTTCGTCGCGAGAGGGCTTTAAAAGTCTATCCTTTTATCTTTGAAGTTGTCTCTGATGTCCTTCTGTTGGAGGCGAGTTGGCTTTACGTCGGTTTGTGGTTCAGAAGATTGGGAGCTGCAGATCTCACGTTTCTCTCCCTGTGTTGGTGGTGTTCTCTCACTGGTGTTGGTTGACGGTGTTTTGCTTAGTCGACGGCCTTTACATTTTCTCTCTTGATCTTGTCTCAATTCGATGATCTTTTCCCGCCATTCTATCTTCTTCTTGGTGCTAAGGTATGGACTTTTTTGGATCTCAATGTCGGAGTCTTAAGTTAATAGAAGGAAGAGGAGTGGCTTAGAGCTTTCTCCGGCGGTCTGGGTGTGGTGTTTCATGTCGTTGTTGATCGGAAGCCGTGAGGTCCGGGTGGGCTCATGCTCTTAGTTGGTTCGTGTGCTTCTAGAGGACGGAAGTATCTTCTTTCAAGTGGCGTGTGTGTACTAAGTTGCTTCTCGGAACTGTGAAATGCTGGAGACGACATGAAGCTTGGTGGGTTGATCGTTAGCTCATATGCTGAAGGTATAGTTATTTCTCAGGTGTGAATGGCGAGTTTAACCTGTTTTAGAGCTACTCCTGTATGTATTATCGAGACGGATTGATTTCAATAAGTTAGTTAGTTTAGTTGGAAATCAAAGCAGGAGTGGAATTCTCTTTCTAGTTTTGTGGTTCTTGGTGAAGGAGATGCATAATCTCTTTCTTAACTGCCGTGGGCTGCCGGGATAGGTCTCTAGGTGGAAGATCTGATTGCCCACTCAGCGATTCTGGCTCTACGTGTGTGTTTTGGAAATGCTCTGTACCGGACTTTTATCACGCCTACATTGTGGGGGAAGCTCTGTTAGTAGAGATTTTCTGTTAGCTAACTCTTTTGTAACTCTTTCATCTGTTTTCTGATGTCTCTGTGATCCCACTTCGGTGGTGTTGAATTTTTAGCTATTGTACTTTATGAACCCAGAAAAAAAAATATATTCATCAATTTGATTCCAAACAGGACACCACAATTTCGTTTTGTATGTTATTAATAGTATATAACTAATTTACAAATTCCAAGCCTTGACCTTGCTCATGCTATCAACACCTCAACATCTCAAACAATTAGCAAAAGATTATGAACTAATTTATAAGATTGATGCTTATATTCAAAACCAACTTTGTCAATTAACCAAAAAAAAACTATAAAATAGAATCGTCTAATTAAATTATAAATATTTATCATATGTAGTTGAGTTTCCTAGTTATATAGCATAAGCTTTATCGAGGACAAGAAGATCCAGCGGTAACTTTTTATTTAAAAAAGTTGAAAATTTTATAAAGTTTATTTAATTTTTCGTTTTATAAATTGAGATAAATTGATTACAACAAGCAACAAGATTTGCTGACATTATCGCATAATGTGTACAGGTGGAACCGGAGTTCCGACCACCGATGTGGGAAGTTGTGGAAGCGCTTGTAAGGATGGTTCAACGGTCAAGTATGAAACTTAAAGATGATCTTTCTTCTTCGTATCGAGCCTTTCTTTATCGTATCGAGCCTACGACGAAAAAAAGTAGGGAAATACTAGATCATAATTCCT
The DNA here is from genome assembly GCA_000411055.1 of Leavenworthia alabamica. Classification (NCBI taxonomy): domain Eukaryota; kingdom Viridiplantae; phylum Streptophyta; class Magnoliopsida; order Brassicales; family Brassicaceae; genus Leavenworthia; species Leavenworthia alabamica. Next base: position 34,515 of record KE158527.1, on the reverse strand, counting down.
CAGAATGAAGCCAGGAGGAAGACAATAATAATAATCTTTTGAAAAATATTTGTGTTTATTTTGTCTGTTTGTTAACACCCATCTAAATAAGGTACATTTGCAGTATTATTTGAAGCATACCTGTAAAATTATTAAGGAAAAGCAAAAATAGAAGTTGATGAGTTCAGAAAACAGCTTTCCGATATTCAGCAAGGGCCCATAACGGGAAGGTGTTTCTGTAAGTAGCATAATGCAGCAAGCATGTTGTCATGAACGCTCCTACTATTTCCTACAAATACACATTACATAAACATATTATAAGCTTAGTACCTACATCAAACTATACACATTACTATTGTTACAAACTAGAAAAATTAAGAGCATCAATTTAATAGAGTAAGGATCAATGTGATTAACATAAAAGCAATTAAGAGAATTATAATGGAAATTTACCTGTTGAGGAAAATCCCCATTTTCAAGTTGCGAAGTAATGATAAGTTTTGCAGCACGATGAAGAGGTATACAAACTCTTTCGGCCTGTATTATACATTACATATATAGGCCCTTTAAGATAATTCAGTTGTACTTGAAAAAAAAAAGAATACGCAAATGTAAGATTAAAAATATTTGAACCTGTCCTGCGTGAATCAGACCCATCATAGCCCATGCGGTTTGCACTAGGTTTGATATGTCCCCTTCTAATGGTATGTATCTCTGCATATAACCAATATTATAAAGACTTTCTTAATCGTTTTAAGTGAAACTGTGTTGATTCATAAAATTACCTGCTCAGGGCATGATAGATAGCTTTCACCCCAACCTCCATTTTCTTTCTGTATCGTAAGTAAGAAATCTACACCCTTGCGCATAGCCAGACAGCTTTTGTAAGTTTTACCAGCCGCTGCTAGGCCGCTTAGACCAAACCATGTGTCGTATATGAAACAAACACCCCAGTTTCCATTATCATTACTCAAAAAGAAATATATAATTTTAAAAAAAAAAAATACCGACAATATCCAAAACATGTCTACTTTATATTAAAGTAGCATACCATGAACCATCTGGCTTTTGTTTGCTTTCTATGAATTGCACCGCTTTTTCAATTGACTTAATGATCTCTTCTGTCCTGTGATCTGGATAAAGTTGTTTGAATAGCACCAAAGCTTGTATAACAGCTGAAGTACATTCCACTTGTTCGGTTTCGGTCATAACACTAGTAAAAATATCTGTGGGATTGAGCAACTACAACACCAATTATAATAGTTAAACCTGTATCAAATCCACAAGATGAATAAAAAAAATATTCACATCATTTTAATGTGTTGTAACTCTTACTTCAAACCATTCATGTGCACGGATGGGCTCCCATGCAGTCAAACCTCCATTATCACTCTACATCAAATAAAGTTTGACTCGTGAATATTATTTACAGAGATAATTTTTGACAATATTAATGTTATAGATGTAATCTCACCTGTAACGATAGCAAGAGATTAACAGAATCGTAAATGTGTTCAGAATCTAGTTTCTGGCCAACGACCTCAGCTGGCATCATGGAGAGAAGCATGCAACACTAAAAACCAAAGATGTAAATATTAATCTAAGGCATAACTCTTGTGGAAAAATCTAATTAATTTCGGCTCCAACAACTAATTTGATTACCTTCAACGCTTCAGCTGTACAATCTGAAACTTGCCACCCATGATCTCTATCAGAAAAAGTCTATCCTCCATTGGAATTATGACGATACATCCTCTTGAAGTCACCTGAAGGGTTTTCTCTAACCTACAAAGTTTTTTCATTTAGAAAAAAACACTCAGTTGTTCAACAGAGCAATTCAATGTAAATGACAAATTACAAGGATATCAAACCTGAGAATTTTTTATGTAACTGTGACCTTTCCTAAGTACATCATCAGTTTCATTACCAAGATCGCTAGCAAGTACAGCTTGAATCGCAAACCCTGTATCCCAGAGTGACTTCCAAAGCTCTGCAAAAATTTACAGTGCTTAAGAAATTTTTATCCACTTCACTCTACTTATATATCTTATTTAAAATCTATTAGAACCTTCAATTTTAGTCTGTCTTCAGCCACCCACATGAAGTCCGGAATCCGAGAAAGATGTTTCTTAAAGTGATCTCAATTCGTATTTTCAATCCAGCAAGCAAGCATGCACAGAACCTGTATAACCAATTAAGCATGTAATTCGACATTTACGTTTTTCAAATAATACATGCACATTCTTAAGTTTTTCTAGTGGCTGACCTTCTCAATACATCCAATGGTAATATATTTTTGTCCTCATAATGTATGTGCTCCATTGCCACCTGAAGAGCCTTTTCCCTTATAAGCTTGTTTAACGGCCAACTTGTAAGGAAAGGCTCCACAAAGAAGTGAAGAGTGTCCCATATCAAATCTTGAACCAGAGGATGAGGATAAAACATGTCTTCCTGCAAGGTTAACTTATATAATACTTGTGGATTTTCAAGTATGAAATAGAAATATGAAGATCAAAATTTGTCAACCATACTTTTGCATATAGATGGCGCGCTTTATTCCAATTGATCTCCTCGTAAGGTTGTAAATAGAGTTCTTCACAAAACTGCTGGATTAGAGGTGTTAGAGGACCAACAAATCTTTTCCCATATATGTAAGACATGGGCATATAAACCATCCGGGTATAACACAACGTTTTTCCTGAATTGTTTGTGCCAAGACAGGACATATTAAAACAAAATCTACATACATGAATGCATATAGCAGTCTCGAGTTGATCCATAGAGATTAATCTCCAAAATAAGAAAAGAACAAACCTAAGTGTATTGGAATGAACGAAGGCTTCAACCAGATCTCAGGAGGCATCGGGTTGGTTCCAGACCAATCATAGATTCCAAGTATCTACAAATGAAAGGTAGCATAGTGATGCTAGTTGTGAGACTTTAAACATCTCTGAGTCAGATTAACAAGATACAGTCCAAAAGATTTTACCGAGAGCCAAATTTTCCCCCAAGAAGGAATAAAAGTCACACCACCACGGTCAAGAATCCATTGCCTGGCTCGTATGCATGCGTTATCTCGTCCTCCACTGGGACCTTCACCGAGAATACGCAAGCATATGTAATTAAGTGCATTGCAGAACATAACGCTCTTGCCCTCAATGTGTAAACCCCATCCACCATCATCATTCTGCAAATTAAGTTCCTGTGGAGATCTCTAGTCCACTTTAATATCCAAGCCAATAGTTGAAAAATATATACCTGGTGACAATAGATATGACGAAGCATCTCTTTGCGATGTTCGGCATCGAATATCAACTCGAGGTGACCTGTGATATATAAACAAAATACCTGCAAGCAAAATTTTCTCAGTTTCATTGATTCCTCTTCCTTATCCCTTCTAATCTCTGACGTAATAGCTACACTCAATCCCTAAGAGAAATCTCCGATAGAGAAATTGAAACATACCAATGGAGGAAGGAAAAAGAGAGGTCCGGTGATTTCTGCCGGCCAGTGTCCATCAGAGGCCTGCAAAGCGGAAAAGAAAGAAACTCCTCTCCGTAAAGCATCCGTGGCATTTTCATGCGTTATGCCTTCGCCGTCTGTGAATCGTCACCGGCGGGATCACTTGCTCGAATTTCGCCTCTTTCAAAAACTGAGCGCACAGTCAAATCAAAGAAAACAAAATTAATCTCAGATGAAAATACGGTATAGCAATGGCCCATGGCCCATTAGTTTAGGCCTAAAAGTTCCCCAATGATGTGTAAACATAGTGAAAATACTCTACTAAAATAAACAAAGCTGATTTCGTGATTGTAAACAGAATTGTGATAAAACAGAATATTACAATTTTTTTTTGAACGTCTATTGTATATAACTAAAATATGTTTACATAGTCGTTAAAAAGACAACTCCTCAAATAACGAGGAGGATAGTAAAAAGTATTAGAAGAACCACACCGGTGGTATGCTTGCTTTGCTAATAAATCTGCTACATGGTTACAACATCTCGGAACATTTGTAAATAAGAACGTTGTAAACCGATTCGCCCAACTACGAATATCATTAAGTAGAGGTTGAAGAAATTCATTTTGACTGTTGTTATGAAAAAGATTATGGAGAGTTTGGCAGTCTCCTTCCATGATCACAGACCTAAATCCTCGACACCAAAGTGTTTAAAGCGCCTGTAAATGGGCCAGTGCTTCGGCTTCTAAAGGACTGGTTCCCTGACCTAGTTTTGCCGAGCCAGCCAATCTATATGTACCATTACTATCCCGGATAATCCAGCCAATACCAATCGTTGGATGGTTGAAAATAAAACTAGCATCAACATTGCATTTAACAAAGCCCTGTAGGGGCGGACTCCACCGTTGTAGCGTTCTTGTAACCAGGCTTGGTGTTGTTGTAAATTCACGAGTTTCATTATTAGTTGAAGTATTGATCGAATTCAACCAGTCTGAAGTATTCGACATTGCTCTCATATAAGTCTCTTGTGGAGAGTGGTGTATTTTGTTAAAAAGTAAATCGTTTCTCGACTTCCAGAGCTGCCATAAAAGCCAAAGAATACTATGTTTCTGATTTGGCATTGGTGCAGTATCATGTAGGTGGAGTAGACCACTGATATTGTCTGCTAATGATTGCACCTGATGCTGTGCAATGAGACCTTGAACATTCAATATACTCTAAACAGCTTGTGCATAATCACACTGAAAGAGAAGATGATTGGTTGTTTCTACATATTGGCAGCAACGTTTACATGTAGCATCTACAGCAACACCCCGCCTATTCAGTTCTGCCCCAGAAGCCAAGGCTGAAGAGAGTATACGCCACAAAAAATGTTTAATTTTTTGCGCCGTCTTTACTTTCCAGATTCATGCTTTTAATGAGGTATTATCATCGACCAGGGATGGCTGTTGACCTGGAGAGTGTGTTGCCAACCAATATCCAGATTTGACACTATATTGTCCATTCTTTGAGTAGTGCCAAAGTAACTTATCTGGAATCGCAGAGTGTGGTATATATAATTTACGAGCTTGAGCTGCATCATCAATAGTCAGCAGGTTTTGTAGCTTTGATTCATCCCACTGATTGGTTCGATCATGCCATAACTCTGCAAGACGGATATTTTGAGCGATATCAGGTCTTGAAGTAGCGTGTTTAGGATAATGATCTGGTAACAAGGATCAACAAATGGTCGAATTGTCTGGCCATCACCTATATTACAATTTATTTCGATTTTTGGGCATTTAAATTTGGTCATGCTAAACAAATAAAATTCACTAGTGAAAAAAGAAAATTACTTGCATTCGCCACAAAAGATCACTGCAACTTTTAACACGAGAACGGTTGAGCAAGAAACTCCGGCGAGTTTCTTCGACAGCAGCTCGTTCCTCCGGTGTACCAGCTTTGGGATCAAATTCCCATGTTTGACGTCCGAGGAAGTTGTTGCTGCTAAACAAATGAGGGTCTTGTCCATTTCCCTCTCCTAACTTCAACCTCCACATTACGATGATCCTTCGTAAACGTACATGCATGTCCATATATATACTCATTGAGTCTAGTATTTCATACAAATAATCGCATCATGATGATAGATACTGCGGTGCATATACTTGGGGACGTACGGTATATGATTTTATAGTTAAATCTATCTTGAAAGAATCCACAAGTAATAAATTGAGATAGAGAGCATATAAAAGAGAGAAGAGAATACAGTTGATATATACCACAGATGACGACGTTGGGGATGAGAATGGTGAATGTGATCTGTTGGCAAAACACGAACTGTGGAACATCCGTTACAAGATATACTCTAAAATAAGCGAGACCAATTCAAGATTATAAGTGAAAGATTTCTTCAAACGAGCCAAGTACAAGATGTAAGAAGAGAAAATGGATTTGTCTAGATGGAAAACAGCTTCGATTCAATAAAGGCTTGATGAGTTTTACAAGCGTGTTTGTTTTGCTTTTTATATTAGGCTAAACAAGAGGACTAAATGAGTCCGTACGATGAATGTCGCGTGTACACATGTCGCGTGCATGTACACATGATCGTTACGACAACAACAAACGTTAACGTCGTGAGAATGTCAGAGAAGTAACTCAATATATTTATGGCAATTAAACCCTAATCGCGTATACGACGTCCACGTATAAAATGGATCCCACATAAGAGCTTTGTTTTTTAGTCCTTAGTCGGTCATGTAACTGACTGCTTGGTAACTCTATCTCTTCCTACGGCGACTAAAATATCTACTATTCAACTTTTGCATTGAAGCCTCAAAACAAAAACACTGAAAATTGTATTGTTAGGACATCGACAACATCTACCAAGTCCGACTCCTTGACGAAGATTAACCTCGCGTCGTCTCGTCTTAAGTTTGTAGTCTTAAAAGATTCGTGCCCACCCCTAACAGTTACTATCAATATCTATGTGAGAAACAATAATGAATACATAAGATAATAAAAACTGAAGTTGCTATCGTTAAGGTATCGATAGATATCATCAAAACAACAAATTATCCAATGTAAATTAAGACAGTCATTTACCAAAAAAAAAATTAAGACAGAGCCGTACCCAGATACGTCATGGCTAAATTTTTTAACATTTTAAGGAAACAATAATTTGATAAAAGTAAAATTTAATTTTTTAATTTTAATTTCTCACCAAATTTTTATAAACTAAGTTTTTAATTATTTTTATATAGAGACAATAGTTAAGATATTGATTCTTTTCTATGATATAGTTGATTATTGATATCTAGCTCTTTGAAATTTTATTTTAGCATATGTAAATAAAACTGAAATGATATATAATATTCAATAAGTAATTTTGAATTTGGATAACAATTTTTACTATTTCTAAAATTAGATAGATGATTTGATTTAGTTTTAAAATCTTTATTTTTAATTAATTTTAGTTATTTGAAATGATAGTTTTAAACTTGTAGTCATGTTATGTATAAAATATAGTGTTTCAAATGATTAAACAACTATAACTAACACATTACAGATTTTAGGACTAAACTTTTCGTATTTTTCTGAGGCTTGAGACAAATGACTTTTTGATAACTTACTAGTCACAAACTCTATGTAAAGACTGTTTTCAGTGTTAGTAACTCCTTAGGCTTTCGCGTCTCAGAACATACATTGTAAAAAGACCACTCATAAAAATAATTCTTTTTCATTTCTTTTTGGTTCAATGTTTTTTTAATAATATTTATATAATTAATTATAATATATTGCGTGCGTGTAAATCAATTAAATTTCACATACTCATATTGTTTTTCTCCACATATATTACGTGCATCGCTATGTCTACTCACGCATACAATACGCCATATTTTCTAGTTAATAGTTAATTAATTAAGATCTTAAAGAATGTGGAAGCTGAAGATAGCAACTGGAAACAAAGAAGATCCATACTTGTTCAGCACCAACAATTTTCTTGGACGGCAGACATGGGAGTTTGATCCGGACGCCGGCACATCAGAAGAACGAGCTGCCGTTGAAGAAGCTCGCCGGAAATTTTTTGATGATCGTTATCGTGTTAAAGCTAGCAGCGATCTCCTATGGCGTATGCAGGTATTTTATATTTGTTGACTTTATATATCAAGTCATAACCGTTGACTCACAAATGAAACATAATTCGTTAATTTTTATTTAACAAATGAAGCTGAAAAAAATCACATTACTGTTGATAATAAAACATCATATTACTAATAAACAGTTTCTTGAGCACCATTTAGTTAGATATTCGTACAAGTTAAATTCCGTAAACGATTACATTTGATTTGGTACTCTTAAGGAAAAGACATAGCATCCCATAGATAGTTCTGGTTGTAATAAGATGCATTTATGCATGGAACTGGGTAAAGAGCGTGATTATGGGTTCGGTCCATATTTTTAGTTTTTTGCCAACCCTAAAAAAGCAAAAGAACCTTAACCTTTTTTTATATAATTAAAAATCAAAGCGAGTATATAACAACTAAAAGTGTAAAGAAAATAAAAGAATACAACTCAAAAGATATAAAATATAATTCAGTTCCAAAAGTTAAAATTTGATAAGATTTGACCCGAATGGTAAAACTTTAAAGCTGTCGACAAAAAAAAAAGGTAAAACTTTTAAAGCTATAAGGGCCAAATTGTAAATAAGTACATTAAAAGATTTCGCCAGGAAAAGTACACAAAACCCATAGCCTTGGACGGTTGCCTTACTGATTTAGTCGACATCACCGGGAATAGTAATTGGCTTTAGCCTCCATACTTTATCTAACAGGTACGAGAAAAAACGATTAGCTTCACATTCNNNAAAAAAAAAAAAACGGATCTTTTTGAAACTCCGATCAAATTTGAAGCAAACGATCGGAATTAACGGAACATAGTGACATCTCATGTGTTGATTAATGGCATATGATTCAAATATCTTTTATGTTGCAGTTTTTAAAGGAGAAGAAATTTGAGGAAACTATAACTCCGGTGAAGGTTGAAGACGCTAGTAAAATAACGAACGAAATAGCTACAAATGCATTAAGGAGAGGAGTTCATTTCTTATCGGCATTGCAGGCTAGTGATGGACATTGGCCTGCTGAAAATGCTGGTCCTTTGTTCTTCCTTCCTCCACTCGTATGTCTCTCTCTATACATCTCCTTTCTTTCACTGTGTATCATTCGCTTCACACTTTGAAATTTTCTTTGTGTTATAAGAAACTATGAAGAAATGAGTGTTGTAGATTTCAAATAAGTGATATTTCTGTAAAATGAACTGCATATATTCCATCAAAGTCCAGTAGTAACTGGAGAGAGTATTATATCTTACTGTGGGAGCTATTGCTATTCTTGTGAAATGGAGACTAATATACTTTATCAATATCAGGAAAAAACTTATTTTTCACTCAAGTGAGCAGGTTGCTCAATTAGGATTATTTGTACGATTTAGTATATACAACACTATGCTTGTTGTGTGATATTTTTTTGCTTGTAAGATACAGGTGTTTTGTCTATTTGTCACTGGACATCTTCATGAGATACTCACTAAAGAGCATCGTCGAGAGATCCTCCGATATATCTACTGTCACCAGGTAAAACTTATGCTACTTTATTAAGTCTTTTCATCACATTTACAGTTTGGATGTTTTTGTTTTGTAGAATGAAGATGGTGGGTGGGGGTTACACATAGAAGGCCATAGCACAATGTTCTGCACCACATTAAACTACATATGCACGCGAATACTTGGAGAAGGTCCAAATGGAGGACCAGGAAACGCATGCAAACGTGCCAGAGAATGGATTCTTGGCCATGGTGGTGCAACGCATATACCCTCTTGGGGTAAAACTTGGCTTTCGGTATATATCCAAATGACTTTTTAGTAAAATAAGGAAAATAAACTCAGAAGGTTGTTTTAAGATTAGTTCAATGTTTGTAGATACTTGGTGTCTTTGATTGGTCAGGAAGCAACCCCATGCCTCCAGAGTTTTGGATTCTACCTTCGTTTCTTCCAATACATCCAGGTTTATTTTGAGGCATTCAAATTGAGGATGAAAAAACAGTTATTGGCTTTCCATTTTCCGGCTGCTTTAGTTGCGTTTTGTGTTATAAAACCAAGCTCTAAAAATTGCATGTTCATTTCTGAACTTTGGTTTAACATTGTTTAACGAAAATATGCAGCGAAAATGTGGTGTTATTGCCGGTTGGTTTACATGCCAATGTCATATCTTTATGGGAAGAGGTTTGTTGGTCCATTAAGTCCTCTTATTCTGCAACTTCGCGAAGAAATTTACTTACAGCCATATTCAAAAATAAACTGGAATAGAGCACGTCATCAATGTGCAAAGGTAAGATCGATAAGTGTTTTTCTTTAAATAGTTTTTCCAGGAAAAGAAATTCACTGAAAACTTTCAATATTCTCAGGAAGATGCATACTGTCCCCATCCACTGATTCAGGATGTTATATGGGACTGTCTTTACATCTTCACTGAGCCGTTTCTTACATGTTGGCCATTTAACAAGCTTGTTAGGGAAAAAGCTCTTCAGGTGGCAATGAAACACATACATTACGAAGACGAAAATAGCCGTTATATTACTATTGGATGTGTTGAAAAGGTATCAGTCCTTATGCAGAACTGCTCGAGTACTAAGAATCTATCTTTGAGTTAACTAAACACTTCAAATTTCTTTTTGAAGGCATTATGCATGCTTGCATGTTGGGTTGAAGAACCTAACGGAATTCATTTCAAAAAGCATCTTTTGAGGATATCTGATTACTTGTGGATTGCAGAAGATGGGATGAAAATGCAGGTGTCAATGAAGATTCGGAATCTTATTGTTATGGTACTAAATATAAATTTCGTCTGGAATAGAAAATTCTGAGGCAAGTATTTTTGCAGAGCTTTGGAAGTCAATTATGGGATTCAGGGTTTGCTCTCCAAGCATTGGTTGCAAGTAATCTCGCGAATGAAATCCCTGATGTGCTCAGAAAAGGATATGACTTCTTTAAAAATTCCCAGGTTCGATATCCTCTGCAATGCGATATTTTGTGACTAAAAATTATCAGAACAAGTGAAGATGTCTTATGGAACTAAGATTTTTGAAGGTTAGAGAGAACCCTTCAGGTGACTTCACAAGCATGTACCGTCACATGTCCAAAGGGTCGTGGACTTTCTCTGATAGAGATCATGGATGGCAAGCTTCTGACTGCACAGCCGAAGGGTTCAAGGTGATTTGTTGGAATTCAATTACTATCACGAGTTGGTCACCTTTCCACCTAATTACAACTTTTATTTTGTTTTTTAGTGTTGCCTGTTGCTCTCTATGATGCCATTTGAAATTGTTGGTCCGAAAATGGATCCCGAACACTTATATGATTCTGTTACTATGCTGCTGTCTCTACAGGTGAGCTTTATAACATATAGAACACAGCTCCTAAGCTGTATGATAAGAAATGTTCTATTCATTTTGCTTTTTCTGCAGAGTAAAAATGGAGGTGTAACTGCTTGGGAGCCTGCTCGTGGACAAGATTGGTTGGAAGTAAGTAAGAACGAAATCCATATATCACAATGTTTCTAAGGTCCAAGAAAGAGATTCTCAGAAACATCTTTTCACTTCTTTCTTTTCGTGTTTCAGTTGCTAAATCCTACAGAAGCATTTGCTGACATTGTGGTTGAGCATGAGTACAACGAGTGTACTGCATCAGCCATCCAAGCTTTGGTTTTGTTCAAGCAACTATATCCAAATCATAGGACTGAAGATATAAACATTTACATCAAGAAAGCCGTACGATACATAGAGAACATACAGATGCTTGATGGTTCATGGTATTATATATTAGCTTTTAGACACATTGAAATTGTTCATAAAGGTCCTGGTTAATACCAACAATTCTTTGGATTAATAGGTATGGAAGCTGGGGAGTTTGCTTTACATACAGTACATGGTTTGGTCTAGGAGGCCTTGCAGCTGCTGGAAAGACTTACAATAACTGTTTAGCTATGCGTAAAGGCGTTCATTTCCTTCTCACAACTCAAAAAGATAATGGAGGTTGGGGTGAAAGCTACTTATCATGCCCTAAAAAGGTATAGTCACTATATAATCATTGCAATGGTTAAGAATCTTTTTCCCAGAACAATAGATTTGGTTTGGTGTGCACAGAGATACATTCCCAGTGAAGGAGAGAGATCAAACTTGGTGCAAACCTCTTGGGCAATGATGGGTTTAATTCATGCTGGGCAGGTTTAGAATCTCGCATGCTAAGAAATTTTACTTTTAAACCATAGTAAAGATCTTAGTCTTCTTGAAACTCATAATTGTTTCTTCTAATCCCATATTACAGGCTGAGAGAGATCCAGCTCCTCTTCATCGAGCTGCAAAACTTCTAATCAACTCTCAACTGGAAAATGGCGATTTTCCCCAGCAGGTACTTCTGAAAACATGAAACCTTTTGAAAAGAAGCTAAACCAGAACTGTCCTTGTTTTGAATATTCACTGGTTTCTTTTTTTGATGTCTACCATTTTCGTTGGTTCTTGCACACACACTAAATGTGAAAATATTATGAAAGAGTCTAAATTGTATAATTTAGCAGGAGATAACTGGAGCTTTCATGAAGAATTGCTTGTTACACTATGCAGCATATAGAAACATTTTTCCGGTTTGGGCACTTGCAGAGTATAGGAGACGAGTTTCATTGCCATATGAAAAGGCTTGAAAAGAGAAGAACTTAGTTTCATCATCACGTCTCAAAAACTCAAAAGGTCATTGACCATACAGGATCATACATATATTCTTGACCTCTCTCTTTTTGTAATAGCTAATATTATTTATATGTTGGTGGTTGAGTCCTCTAATGAATTGCTTGTTACACTATGCTGCATATAGAAACAGTCATCCGTTGCCATGACTACATGTATCAACGATTTAAAATACATTTTCTTCATTTCAGTGAAAATGTGAAATTATTTTTACCTATTTCTAAGATTTATTTATTCAATATGAAAATGATATAATCCTGTTTTTGTTGTAATAAATGTATGTTCAATTATATTTTAAAATATCTAGAAAGTTATCTTGTTTGTGTTCTTGTCTACTACCATCCATTGAAAGGCAAGTTTTTAAATGGGTGAATTTTAGACCATTTTTAGACTTTAAAAAGAAAAGTCAATTTATCTTATGAAATTAGATTATTAGCCAAAAATAAAAAAATAAAATCCTTTAAATAACAACCATTAGAAAAAAAAGGAATTCTTAAACTCAATTACAAAAAACCTGATTTGCTAATATTAATATTTATATCTCTACTTTATTTGTTTCCTTCGTAAAAAATCTTTTACAAAATAAAACTCTTTTTCATAGTATTTTCTCTGAAATTCAAAGGGAAATTTTTTTTAATCATTAAAATTAAAGAGAAATTTTTTTTTTTGTATTTTAATTGAAAAAGAGAAATGTGGCTACCAAAAGCAAACACAGGGAAAAAAGAAACAGGAAATGGATCAGTAGCAGTGGCAATAGATAAAGACAAAGGAAGCCAACATGCTCTTAAATGGACTATTGATAATCTTGCTTCTCGTGGCCAAACCATTTCTCTTATTCATGTCCTCTCCAAATCCTATTCTTCTACTGGTTAATTTCCACTTCCTTCCTTCTCTCCATTTTAGGGTTTCTTCTCAACCATTTTAATTCTTTCTTTTGTGTGTTTATAGATCTTGATGAAGGAACACCACACCAAAAACAACAATCAGAAAAGTTCGCTAAAGATCTATTCGTATCCTTCCATTGTTATTGTTCACGTAAAGAGGTAAAAATACTCATAATAAAAAAAAAAATTTATAGATCTCAACTTTGTAATGGGCCGGGCCTAATTATTTGAGCAGATAAATTGTCAAAACGTATTGCTAGAAGATGGAGACAAAGTAAGAGCCATTACTGAATATGTTTCATCTTCAGCTATTGAGAATTTAGTCGTTGGTGCTCCATCACGTAATGGTTTTATGAGGTAACTTCATCATCTTCTTCTTCTTCTTCTTTCTTTAAATAATGGATTTTTTTTTCTCAACGGACTTTTTTGATATTGAGCAGAAGATTCAAAACGGATTTGCCAACAAGTGTATCAAAATCAGCTCCAGATTTTTGCAGTGTTTATGTAATTTCAAAAGGCAAAGTTGCTTCACTTCGAAATGCATCTCGTCCTGCTCCTTATCAGATTTCAATGCAACATCAATCTGAAATTGATAATCATCATCCTCATCATCATCAACAACCTCTTACTCCTGAGAGACCACCTAACCATTCTCCACCTCCTTCACGATCACGTAAATCAATTGAAGCAGATGTAACAAGATCACCGTTAATGAAAAGGAAGCCATATGGAGATTATTATGATTCAGATAGTGATCTTTCATTCATTAGTCCTTCTTCTCATCGTGAATCTGATATATCCTTCATTAGCTCAGGGAGACCAAGTGTTGATCGTTCTTCTTTTAGTCTTGATTTTCCTGAATCTGCTAGGACTTCAAGAATCTCAATTAGCTCAGAACATAGCATTGGTTCACAACGCTTGGGAATTAAGTTTAGTGATCCTGGTTTTACTAATGATTCCTCTACTTTCTCTGAAGATAGTGGTTTAACATCTTCTTCGTATTCATCTCAGAGCTTGGTTAGTATATTAACTCATTTTTGTTTCTCTTTTGTAAAGATCTATATAGCAATTTGTGTATTAACTCATTGTGTTGTTACAGGATGATGTTGAAGCTGAAATGAAGAGGCTACGTCTAGAGTTGAAACAAACAATGGATATGTATAGCACAGCTTGCAAAGAAGCTTTAAGCGCTAGACAACAGGTGAAGAAGAAGAAGAGTTTTATATTAGTTTTACTAAATACTAACATTTTAATTCTAATATTGTTTTAGGCAACTGAGCTTCAAAAGCTGAGAACTGAGGAGGAAAGAAGGTTAGAAGAAGCAAAGAGTTCAGAGGAAGCAGCAATGTCAATTGTGGAAAAAGAGAGAGCTAAAGCTAAAGCAGCATTAGAAGCTGCAGAAGCTGCAAAGAGATTAGCAGAAGTGGAAGCTAAGAGAAGGTTAACTGCTGAGATGAAGTCATTGAAAGAATCAGAATCATTCTCTCGTGGATTTGTTAGGTATAGGAAATACACAGTTGAAGAAATCGAAGAAGCTACTTCAAATTTTGCAGAGTCTCAAAAGGTAGGAGAAGGTGGATATGGACCTGTGTTTAGAGGCTTTCTTGATCACACAAGTGTTGCTGTTAAAGTTCTACGACCCGATGCAGCTCAAGGAAGATCACAATTTCAGAAAGAGGTAAAATAAACAAAAGAAACTTTATACAAGAAAATTTTCATCTCTTGAGAAACATATGTTTTTATTTGCAGGTTGAAGTATTAAGTTGCATAAGGCATCCAAACATGGTGCTTCTTCTTGGAGCTTGTCCAGAATTTGGGATTCTTGTTTATGAATACATGGCTAAAGGAAGTTTAGAAGACCGGCTTTTCAGGAGAGGCAACACACCACCAATTACTTGGCAGATACGTTTCAGAATCGCTGCTGAGATCGCCACAGGACTTCTCTTCCTTCACCAAACCAAACCTGAACCAATTGTCCACAGAGATCTTAAACCAGGAAACGTTCTTCTCGACTATAATTACGTAAGCAAGATCAGTGATGTTGGACTAGCAAGATTAGTCCCTGCAGTAGCTGAAAACGTTACACAATACAGAGTGACTTCAGCTGCAGGAACTTTCTGTTACATTGATCCAGAGTACCAACAAACCGGTATGTTAGGAGTAAAGTCAGATGTGTATTCACTAGGAATCATGCTTTTACAGATCTTGACTGCAAAACAACCAATGGGTTTGGCTTATTATGTTGAGAAAGCGATTGAAGAAGGAACTCTTAAGGATATGCTTGATCCAGAAGTACCTGATTGGCCAATGGAAGAAGCTTTGTCTTTAGCAAAGCTATCACTACAATGCGCGGAATTAAGAAGAAAAGATAGACCAGATCTTGGGAAAGAGATCTTGCCTGAGCTTAATCGGTTAAGAAATATTGGTGAAGAGAGTTTAGAGAGTGTGTTCTATGCAGGAGGAAGTCATTTAAAGTCTCCAAATGCTAATAGCCAAGTCTCTATTTCATCATCTGTGAGTGTTTCTTCGTTATGAAATAATCTTTGATATTTTCTTGTTTGTAATGTGGGGTTTTTCGATTTTTGCAGAGTGATCTTTGTATATCGAATTCTGAAGCTCCATCTGCAGAATCTTAATCCTAGTTTTGACAAATGGAGAAAGCAAATCTGGTAATTTCATAGGATCGTTTGAAGTTTCAAGTGGCAACAGTTATAAAGAAAAGGCAGAGCAAGTTTCTTCAGTAACAAGTTTAGTGTATAAATAGTTTATAGAGAATCTGGTATTCTGTTAAATAATCAGGTATGTAACGGCCCATATTTAGACCTAATACGGGTTTGGATAATGTCTACGAATCGATCATGTAAAGGCTTATAAAGAGGCCCAAATGGCTCAGACCGGTTTGACTCAACCAGAATTTGTTGGCTAAATAATTAAATTGTTTTTGAAACCCTAATCTTAATATCTCTTCCTTCTTGTAAATTTGGTTTCTGTTCATATATCATGAAGAGTAAATCATGAACAATGTCTATACGAGTTAGAGGGAAATCAAAAAGAGAAAGAAGTGCAAGAATGATGAAATCTAGCGGAGTGAGGAGTCAAGAAGATCCTCAGTGTCAAATATGTGATTGATTCAAAAGTCTATAGAGTTGCTTAAAAGTGTCACTAAACTCAAAAACAGAAACATCTCATTTATTCGGATGACATGAAACACAAAACCACTAATCCCCTCTCTATAATTTATATGTGCAAGAGACAGTCTTTAGAGCAAACAAGCCGGGATGGAGGTAACGGTTCAGTTTCAGAGGAAAACTGGAGCCATCACGAGAGTTATGGTAGCAAGCATTTTTATGAGCACATGAATGGATGGACCGGCTGTGTCCTTGAATGGATCTCCCACGCTGCAATTTTCAGATGGAATTCTTATCAGAATAAGTATATTTAACTTCGATTGAGTTTTGAAGTAGAACGGGGAAAAATATGCTTACGTATCACCAGTCACGGCTGCTTTGTGGGCTTCACTTCCTTTGCCCCCAAGTGCACCGGTCTCTATGTATTTCTTTGCATTGTCCCAAGCACCTCCCGCTGTGTTTAGGAAAAGTGCCATTAAAATACCACAAACTGTTGCAAACATGAGCATAGACGCTACAACTTTAGCTCCAAGTAGAGGTTGTCCTGTGTAGTAACCCAAGATCCTGAACACCAAACCTGACGGAGGAAACCAAGAGGTTTGTTTTCGTCACCAATATTGTCGTTTCAATACAGGAAGAAAGAACAGACCAACGAACATTACTGACTTACCTGTTGGAACTTATTTTTTGACAAAGTAACTTTAGCTATTTTCCGGTATAATTTCTGGTGAAGACGTTCACCGGAAAGACCGGTGTTCGGCACGATAACATCGTCGCTGAAAACATTACATGATAGTGTTATAAATTGTCAAAAACAAAGTTTGTTTGAATGAGAAATTATAGTCTAAAGTGGATAGCTTAAAATAAATACAAGCTAAAATATTTGACTAAAGTCAAATATAAC
>KE158526.1:4164-15272 GCA_000411055.1 Leavenworthia alabamica | reverse complement strand
GTTAGCCCGCGAACCCGCGAGTTTCAAATAAAAAACCCGCTAAAAATTGAGTTTTAACTCGCGAGACCCGCAAAAAAATGAGCTTAAAAATTGAAATTCAAACCCGTCCCGCGGCGGATAAAAGCCCGCGAACCCACGGATTAAAACCCACTTTCCCAGAACTTTATGTACCAACCATCTCGAATTCTTAGGAAAAAATGTCTCATGATATAATAATGTTTTAATTAAAATCTACCAACAAGATTACATACATTGGTGTAATTACTACTACTATCTAAAGATTATGATTCCATGTTTACTTTCACTTCATTGATAATAATTGGACAAAGAATTTTCAAATCAAGATAATATGGAAAAGGATAAGCCTTATCATTAATTATAATTATTGAAAAATAAAATAAATTTTGTTCAAGAAACACTTATTATAATTAAAAAAAAAATTTTTGTCACCAATTAAAAATGTGATATGTAAAGTTATATCTAACACTAAAATTTTATTACGAAAAAGAATATCTTTTTATGTTTTCAATGCAAATTTGTATTTAAAATCTAGTTTTTATCTTTGTTATTTGTGATTGTTAATTGAAATATTTTTTTGCTTAATGTATTAATTAAAAGTATAAAAAATTTACATGTTTGTTTTAATTTTTTTGAAAAATGTCTAAATGACATTTTTTTTAATAAACCAAATAGAGTATTATTTATTATCTTCAACAAATTATAAGCAAATCTATAATTATATATATCTAAATTACAGAAGATTAATTAAATGCTCCAAAACTTATAGATTTACTCTCAAACAGAGTCGAACTAATTTTCTCCAAAATTTGGATTATTCACATTAATATAAAAATATTATTCACATGAATATAAATATTTATCACAGTGCCAGAGATCAGTCGAATATCATATTTTAAAATTTTGGATTTACAGATTCGTGGAATATGCCCAAAATTTACATGACCCTATACATGACCCCTACAATTAAACATATCATAACTTTATAGCCTAGATATAATAAATACAAAAGTGTATAATATAATCTACAAACTAAACAAAGTGCTTCGAAAACAGCTTACCTACTTAATTACAATTATTAACTTTTGTAAACATAATTAAATATATATAAGAAACAATTTATGTAAAATAAAAAACAAGAAATATTAGGGAACATTACAAGATCGAGCATGTAAAAACTAACACTGGACATTCGGTTTATTCGGTGTAAACAGTTCGGTTTTTTCGATTTGTTCGGTTTTTTAAAATTAGTTCCGAAATAAAACCGAAAAAATCGGTTTGTTCGGTTTTAGATAAAAAATATTTTCGAATTCAATCCGATTAACCCAAATAAACCGAATAAATCTAAAAATTCACTTTTCGGTTCGGTTTATTCGGTGTAAATTAAAGCCAATAACCCGAATAAACCGAACTGAAACATGATTTTTCACCATTATTCGGTTAACCGAATATAAATTCAAATCGAACCGAACCGAACCGAAAACCGAACTAAAAATTAAAATATTTCGATCGATTTATTCTTCTAAAACCGAACAATTCGAAACCGATTTAATTCGGTTTGGTTTTCGGTAAACTGAACCGAATGCCCAGGTTATACTTTGATCACTTTTCCACTAAACGACGAGCATTTAATTTTCCCTCTTTTATTTTTTTTGTTAATATCTGTTTTTTTATTTGTTCTTTAACCTCTTCATCTTCTTCACTCTCTCACGGACACTGATAGGATCGGATCTATAAAAACTCAGTCAAAGAAAAAAAATAAAAAAGATTCTCACTTCACTTCTCCACTGAGAATTACTGAATTTGTCTTATGATCAGGTTATAATTTTCTCTTTCCTTTTCCTCAGAAAATTTCGCGGGAAAAAAAAAACTTGAATCTTTCTTTCTACATTTTCTCGGCGGTTGGTTTACTTAGCATTGTTTCGTTTGATTGAGTCTACGTAAACCCTAATCGTTGCTGGGTTTTGATTTAAAAATAAAAAAAAACAAATCAAGTTTCCACTTTTTTTCGCTTTCGAAGTTAACTAAAAAAAGTCAGAAACTTTATATTAAAAAAAAGTCTTTTTTTCTTTCAGGAATTTTATCGAACACCTTCAATGGATTCATTATCAATCGATAACATTGGTTCATCATCCAAACCCAGAAACCATATAACTAAATCCAAAGGTTCAATCACTTCTCTTTCAATTGATTCAAGAGCCACCAAGAAATCAGAACATCATCATCATCAACCATTGAAGAAGATGATACTACCACAAGAAACAACTTCCCCTGAATCCTTTGTTTCACCTGAACCTCAAACACCAATCTCAATCTCACATACGAAGAAACAATCAGAACCAAGGTTTTACCCTAGTCCAAGCAACACATTCTACACAGCAGCAAAACAAAGCTTTACCAATACAGAAGAGGTCAGTGAATGTGCAAGCACAAGTACAATAGGAATAGGTGGTATTGATTTAGAGAAGAATGGTTTAATGATGTATAGAGCAAGTACATGTAGTGATGAGAGTATCTCAAGTGTTTTAACCAATACAGTTTATAAACCACATAGAGCTAATAATGATAAACGTTGGGTAGCTATTCAAGAAGTTAGATCTCGAGTTGGATCATCTCTTGAAGCTAAAGATTTCAAATTGATTAAAAGACTTGGTGGTGGTGATATTGGTAATGTTTACTTAGCTGAGTTGATTGGAACTAAAGAGAGTTTTGCTGTAAAAGTTATGGAGAAAGCAACTATTGCAGCTAGGAAGAAACTTGTTAGAGCTCAAACTGAAAGAGAGATACTTCAATCTTTAGATCATCCATTTTTACCAACACTTTATTCGCATTTCGAAACTGTGAATCATTCTTGTTTAGTTATGGAGTTTTGTCCTGGTGGTGATTTACATTCACTACGTCAAAAACAACCTGGAAAACACTTCCCTGAGAATGCTGCTAGGTAACAAAGTTTGAGACTTTTAATGGTTTTACTTTGATTCTTTTCGACTTCGATTGTTGTTGAAAGTTTCGATTTTTGTAGGTTTTATGTAGCTGAAGTGCTTCTAGCTATGGAGTATCTACACATGCTTGGAATCATATACAGAGATCTGAAGCCTGAGAATGTTTTGGTTCGTGAAGATGGACACATAATGCTATCCGATTTCGATCTTTCTTTAAGATGTTCAGTCTCTCCAACTCTAGTCCGGTTCGCAGCAACCAAAACCCTTGAATCAAAAACCTCAAGCTTCTGTATCCAACCAACTTGTGTAGACCAATCAAGCTGCATTGTTCAACCAGATTGTATTCAACCTGTATGTTTCACTCCTAAGTTCTTCTCCAAAACCAAGAACAAGAAGAAACAACATGATACGAGCCGACAAATCAGACCACTCCCTGAGCTAATAGCTGAACCAACAAGTGCAAGATCAATGTCTTTTGTTGGAACACATGAGTACTTAGCACCAGAGATAATCAAAGGAGAAGGTCATGGTAGTGCTGTTGATTGGTGGACATTTGGGATCTTTCTTTATGAGCTTCTGTTTGGTAAAACACCATTTAAAGGAGATGTAAATCGACAGACATTGTTTAATGTAGTTGGACAGCCACTGAAGTTCCCAGAGCATCCAAATGTGAGCTTTGCAGCTAGAGATTTGATAAGAGGATTACTAGTTAAAGAACCTCAACATAGATTGGCTTATAGAAGAGGAGCTACAGAGATTAAACAACATCCTTTTTTTCAAAGTGTGAATTGGGCTTTGATTAGATGTACTAATCCACCTCAGATACCTCAACCAGTTATAGCCATGGATCAAAGTCATAGTCTTAAGCATGGTCATGGCCATCATGGTCATGGTCATGGTAGTGAAGGTAAGGCACCTACTGTGGATGTCAAGCCTTCTGGTAATTATTTGGAAATTGATTTCTTTTGATTTTTGTATATGTGTTTTGTTGTGATGTGTTGTGTTTTTGTCTTTTTAACAAATATTTTGAGTTTTGAGTATTGTTTTTTTCTTCACAATGTTGTAATACTTAGTTTTTTTTCTTCTTCTTCTTCAATATATTGAAAACAAGTTTCATTTAATGTAACTATGGAAATATAAATTTAAATTTACATAACAATGTAAAAATTGTAAAACTGCATAAATTTGTTAGTGACTTATTACAAAAATTATTTATTAGTTAAAAAGGACAATTTTGGTAATGGAAAAAATCTATATATAAGGTTTGTAATTTTTAATAATAAAATTTAAATGAATTTATTTTAGTTATTTCTATAAAATAACGAGTTATGTTAGATAAATTCCTCACAGAAAAAATATGTATAATTTTTTGGTTAAGAATATATATGTAATATTGTGACATAATAAAAAAATATATATGAAAGAGTGCATTTAACTAAAGTAACAGTCTGTCACTGTAGTAGCTTGACGGACGAGTAGAGATTGGTAGCCTGGTAGGTACTTAACACATAAAAGACGAAATCCTCTCTGTGAGCTGCGGTAGGTAAAAGGCTTATATCACGGACCAGTGACTTTAATTTCAGGCCCAGTTTGCGTGGAGATGGGAGAGACGGTTGGTTTGAGGTGCAAAGATATTAGGAAGAAAAAATAAAATTTTATTTTTTGTTCGAAAGATTGTATTTAAATGATAACGAAATTAGCTTCTTCATTTCGATCATTTCGTTTCTTCAACTCTCTTTCTTCTGTCTACTTTTGCGAAACCCTAGATTTTGGAGTGAAGAAGACTTCAATGGCGGAAGCAAACAACAACAACGCAGTATCAGTATCGGATGACGAGCTCTATGGA
Organism: Leavenworthia alabamica; assembly: GCA_000411055.1. NCBI lineage: Eukaryota > Viridiplantae > Streptophyta > Magnoliopsida > Brassicales > Brassicaceae > Leavenworthia > Leavenworthia alabamica. The sequence goes on along the minus strand of KE158526.1, from coordinate 10,466 downwards.
TTTAAACGGCCGGAGATGAATAGTACCAGCCTCGCCGGTTCCGTTGGTCCGTACGGTCGTCATGTTTTCCTTTGTTATAAGAGTCATGAGACTTGGCTTCCTCGTGTTGAAACTGAAGGTCTTCCGCAGCGTTTCGCTAAGTTATTTAAGGATCGTAAAGCTGATTTCGCTGTTGAGGTTAATATTAGAACGTTTTTGATTTGGTTTTCTCTGGTGTGAACGATTTGGTTTTTGTTTACTGAATGTTTTGAGTGTTGTTGTTGTTTGTAGACGAAGCTGACTGTGTGTGGTGGTGGTGAATCTGATGGAGATGTGTTGATTTTCCCGGAAATGGTTAGATACAAGTGAGTTCATCAGAGATTTGATTTCGTGCTTGGTAGTTCGATTACTAGGGACATGATTGATTTAAGAACTGTAGATTATCTGATTATGGATCTTGAGTTATAGATGTGATGATGTTGATCTTGAAATTTGGATCTGAAAAGCTAGTTTCGGATAACTCTGTTGCTATATGCTTATCTTACTTTGTTATCGATTTCTTATTCCACAATCTGTGTTTGTTTGGATCTTTTAGCCATCTCTTAAGATCTTAGCTTACACTATCTCTTGTTGTTGATACTATTAAAGGGCACTTCAGGACTCAGATGTGGATGCTTTTGTGGAAGATGTGCTTGTAAATGGAAAGCCATGGACCTCTGGGATTAAAGAAGAGTTAAGTGGCTCCTTTGTGTTTGTATGTGCTCATGGTAGCCGAGACAAGAGATGTGGTGTTTGTGGACCAGCTCTTATGGAGAAGTTTGAGGAGGAGATAAACTCACGCGGACTTTCAAATCAAATCTTTGTTAAGCCATGTTCTCATATCGGTGGACACAAGTATGCTGGAAACTTGATAGTCTTCAGTCCTGATTCATCTGGAAATATTTCTGGCCACTGGTAAGAAACATGTCAAATCAAACTAGTCTTGTGCAGGTATGGTTATGCATTAGAAAATGATCTTATTATTGTGTAGGTATGGTTACGTTACTCCTGATGATGTGCCTGCAATGATTGATCAACATATTACAAAAGGAGAAATCATACAAAACCTTTCCAGGTCTGGTTTCAAATCTTCTTGTTTATAGTCTCGTAAACCTTGTTTTACTCATTTTATATAGTTGACTAAGATAATTTCTGGGTTAGGGGTGGGATGAGGCTAAGACCCGAGGACGAGGAAGAACATAAAATCCCAAATGGAAACAGTGTAGTAGAGAAGAAAGGATTAACAGGAGGTTGTTGTCAAGGTTCAAATGGAGGATCATGTTGTCAAGAACAAACACCAGAACCAGTGAAGCGAAACTGGTTCCGATCGATAGAGAAAGAAGAGGTTATATTGGGAGCAGCAGTAGTTTCAGCTGTTGCAACCATAGCTGTGGCTTACAGTATTTACAAGAGATCAGGTTAATAAGAAGAACCTGAGCCACCATCCTCAAGAGAAAATATAAAGCTATTTTGTAGTAGCCATATTATACAGTAAAGGTAATAATAATAATAATATAATAATAATCTTATAGAACTGCTTAACCAATCATTTGGTTTACTGATAAATTGGTTTATAAGAATGAGATGTAATATGCTTTTGAATTGGTTTAGTTGGTTATATTACTATGTTGACATGGATATTATATCAATCTTTGAAAGTGGATTTAAATAAAATCATTTTATAATTTGGTTCGAATGGTACAATTTTGGTTTAGTTTTTTTAGGGGTTTATGCATACTTGTTTCTTGTTGTTTCGTGTTACATTGTATTGTAAATTTTCTTGTATTTATAACAAATTCTCAAGTATCAATGATAACAATAAAAAATGAGAAAAATAAACTGCAAGGTAGGGGTGTGCACAAATCGAATATTCTAAATTTTGAAGGTATTTGTGATTCAATTTGCTTCGCCTGAATCAGTAATTATTTGATTCATATTCGTTTCGAAATAATCGAATATTCGGACTTTCGAATATTTGCTAAAATCCGAACTATTCGTCAATATTCGATTCGCTTCGTTTTAATTTAAAAATAATTATAAATTTAAATTAAAAAACAAAAATTATCTAAAATAATTATATTTATTTAAAAATTACATATTTTATTTTTACTTTATTAAATTTTAGTATTTATATAATTAATTTGATGGATAAAATTTTGCAGTTATCATATATATATAATTAGTATAAAATAATATATCTAATTATCTATATAAATATAAACATATATGTATATATATCGAATCGAATATTTTTTTCTAAATTTTTAATATTTGATATTTGATTCGTTTTTAACGAATACTAATTTTTAATATTTGGTTCGCTTCGTAAATTTCCGAATATTTAAATTTTTCGAATCAAACCGAAGTAAATACCGAATCGAAACGAATTTACGAATATTTTGACCACTCCTCCTGCAGGGTACACACAAGGACACGGGTTTGGTAGGAAATGGATCTCACCTACTACTTACTCATTCTTTTCGTTTTATTACCTCACCGACGAGTCTTTTTTGTGTTGTCTCATCACTAAAATAGGTATATTTATAAGTAACAAGGATTCTTGAATTCATGTGAATCCAATTAAAGTCAAACAAACCTCACTCTTTTAATTAAGTTAGTTGTAAAAAAACTTAGTCAACAAATATTATGAAATAGACAAAACATTTGAGATTTACAACTTTAGGTAAGGAGTTTTGTTGCCACGTCACTTACGCCTATGCGGGAAAAAAGTAAACAACTTTCAATTTCTTTATTTGGTTCTCAAAAAAACCAAATAAACCCTTAAAATAAGAAACTTTTAATAATATTTTTCATTCAAATCATTAACCCAAACGAACACGAATCATCATTTTTTGTTTTGACCAATTCTTCATCAATTCCACTGTCAACTTCCTCTTCAAAATCCCACCTTTTCTGTGAAATTTTGTTTTCTTTTTTTATAGTTGACGAATTAGGATTTATTAATTTATTTATTTGCATTGTCGTTTTGTTCCTATGGGTTCTTTTTTTATTCGGTGTTCTTTATTTATTGGTATCTTGATTTCACTTTATATTCTTCAATAAAGCATCTTGCTTTTTTTAAATCTGATTCCAAAACCAAACACAATGATTAATCAATCAAAAAAGAACTATCTTTGTCTAATCTCTTTCTAAAAAAATCCAAAGGGTTTTAGTGAAAAAAAATCTCAAATTTTTAATAGTTTTTGTGGTGTGTGAAATGGGATCTGCAAGTGGGTTTTACTCAAATGAAGAGTTTGAATTAGATCGTAAATGGCTTGTTGATCCTCGTCATCTCTTTGTTGGTCCTAAGATTGGTGAAGGTGCTCATGCCAAAGTTTATGAAGGAAAGTAAGCTTTCACTTCAATACCTTATCTTCATCATAAAAATTTTATCTTTTAATCTCTAAATCATTGTTTATTTAGTTCCTTTCAAAGAAATTTCACAACTTTGTATAAGTCCACAACTTTGGTCTTCAAAAAGTTTAACTCTTTGTGTATATGAAGCCATTAGAGACTCTTAATTATTGTGTTAAAAAACTATTTCACTACAGTTTGATTCAATTACTTATTAGGCTTTGTTACTATTTATGGTTTGGTTAATGTTTCTTTGTTGTTGTTTAGGTATAGAAACCAAACTGTGGCAATTAAGATAATTAAAAGAGGAGAGTCTCCTGAAGATATTGCTAAAATAGATAAAAGATTTGCTAGAGAGATCTCTATGTTATCTAAAGTCCAACACAAGAATTTAGTAAAGGTTTCACCTTTTTAACTTTTTAAAAGTTTTCATTCACTTAAACCTTGTTCATTTGTCTTACCGAGTTTTCGATTTTATATAGTTCATTGGAGCTTGCAAAGAACCTATAATGGTTATAGTTACTGAGCTTCTACTAGGTGGTACATTGCGAAAATATCTAGTGACCTTAAGGCCAAAGCCTTTAGATTTGTGTTTGGCTATAGGGTTTGCTCTTGACATTGCTAGGGCTATGGAATGTTTACATTCTCATGGCATCATCCACCGCGATCTTAAACCAGGTTAGATGATGTTAAAGTTATGAACTTTCAACTCAAAACCGACTCATATCTTTTATATATTAGTGAGATCTCATGTCCAATCTCCGACTAATAGTAAACAACAACTTCTAAAACATAATGATCTTATTACATTTGTTTGGCAGAGAATTTGATTTTATCCGCGGATTATAAAACCGTGAAGCTTGCTGATTTCGGTTTAGCAAGAGAAGAATCATTAACTGAGATGATGACTGCAGAGACAGGAACATATAGATGGATGGCTCCTGAGGTAAGTGTAACTGTTTTTTAAAATCTCTTTTGTTGTTGTAAAATTATGTAACTTGGTTAATGAATGAAACAGCTTTACAGTACTGTGACATTAAGGCATGGAGAGAAGAAACATTATAATCATAAAGTAGATGTTTATAGCTTTGCTATAGTTTTGTGGGAAATCATTCTTAATAAATTACCATTTGAAGGCATGTCTAATTTACAAGCTGCTTATGCTGCTGCTTTTAAGGTAAATTATTCAACTTTTTACTCCATTTAAATAAACCGGTTTGGTTTGGTTTGGTCTGATTACATATTAATAGATCGGGTTTGGGTATTTTCGGGTTTGTATTGAGAAAAAGAAAAAATTGTTAAATTTAAATTAGTTTTATTTAAAATTTTATAAATATAACTAAAAGTTTTAAATTATTTTAGTTATTTGTAATTTTGTATATATAGTTAGATTTTGGGTTTTGTCCGTTTGGTTCGGATTCGAGTATGAGTTTAGGAGTCTAGCATCCAATTGATAATTTTTCGGTTTAGATAAAACCCGTTTGGATTCAGGTATATTGGATTTAGGAATATATCCATGAAATAACTTTTTGGTTTCAGTTTCGGATTCGGGTGGTTCTGGTAGTTTTTTTTTAACTAAAATTTTTAAAATATTTTAATTATTTTTGTATATATAATTAGATTTTAGGTTTTACCCTCTTAGTTTGGATTCAGGTTCGAGTATATCAGATTTAAGAGTGTAGTATCCAATAGAATAAATTTTCGAGTTCGGTTAAACTCCGTTCGGATAAACTCAGTTCGGATTCGAATAGATCGGATATTACGGGTTTAGGAATGTAGCATCCAATATAATAATTTTTCAATTCGGGTTTAGATTTAAATAGTGTTTTTCGGATCAAATACTTTAGTTCGTTTTTTTTACCCGATGCATATAAATAAACCGGTTATGAAACAAGAACCAAAAGTAACTGATCTCAGTTTGGTTCGGTTTGGTTTGATTACATATAATAAACTGATAATTATGTTTATTCATAATAGAACTTGAGGCCAAGTGCAGAAGATTTACCAGGAGATTTAAGAATGATAGTAACTTCATGTTGGAAAGAAGATCCAAACGAACGACCAAATTTCACAGAGATCATTCAAATGCTTCTTTGTTATCTCTCAACTGTTTCACCACCACCTCCAATGATGATGATAACTCCACTTAATAGACGAGTCTTCTCATCTGAAAACATAGTCTTGTCACCTGATTCTCCAGGAACTTGCTCTTTAATGACTGTTAGAGATCAAAATGGTTCTGGTGAGACTATTAACACTGATGATTCGTCAGAGAAACAAATCAAAGGAAGCTTCTTCTTCTGTTGCTCATAGATTTAATGAATTGTAACACTTGTAAATAAAATGTTTATGAAAAAAGTATAATGTATTATTAAGTTAGATCACAGTAGTAAAAACAAATTAATTTACATGTTTTAAGTATGAATGTGGAAAGTGACTTATCTTTTAAGGTTTTGGTGTATTTTGGTTTTAGGGGGTATATGGGTAAATTTAATAAATGTTAAAAAAGATTTTAAAATTTTAAAAGTTTCGCCGTTGCCGGGGATCGAACCCGGGTCACCCGCGTGACAGGCGGGAATACTTACCACTATACTACAACGACTTTGTTGTAAGGATTTAAACTGGTAAATATTATAATAGTATTACATAACAAAGCTCTGTCTTTTGTATATCTAATTCAGATTCTGGTTTTGTAATATCACCCAGCCCGACCAGGCCGGTCGAACTGATTAACTTAGGACCCGTATACTTTTACGCTTTGAATTTTATAACAAAATCTGGCAACTTAAAAACCAAAAAAATCTGAAAAAATCCGCTATTAGCCCGCTATCCGGCCGGTTCAATCGGTTAACCGGATCATGAATTATTTTTTAATTAAATATTTTAATAATTTAATTTAAAAAACTTTTAATACATATATAATATTTAAT
>KE158525.1:39297-96048 GCA_000411055.1 Leavenworthia alabamica | reverse complement strand
TGAACAAGAACCACTCCCACCACCACCTGATCCATTCCAAGCCTATGCTAGGCTCATCGAAGACTTTAGAAGGGATTTTAGACAAGATGTCCGTGACATAGGTGAAAGGGTCAACCAAATTCTGCAAATAAAAGGAGAAATTGGATTTGGAGATACACCAAAGACTGAATATATTGAACCAGAACCACCTGATCGTTACAAGCCAAGGAGATGGAGTTCCTTGAATCCAATATCCCAGCAAAATTTTCAACCCATCTCTAAAACTAAACTCAGATTATATTATGATGATGGTTATGAATATTTTGGACCTGACTCTTTTTTATTTTCAGGGCTGAATTATCTACAATGGGAGCACAATATGAATAAGTACTTTAGGTACTATGCATTGCCCACAAGGGATATGTTATCATATGCTCTCGGAAAACTCAAAGGAAAAGCCTTAAACTGCTGGAACATTGAAGAGTACAATCACTGGTACTACAATGAACCAAAGATCAGAACATGGTGTAAGCTAAAATTTCTAATGCGTGATAGATATCTACCACAAGACCTAAGAACATCAAGACAAACCAGTCGCCAAACGAGGACTACCAACCAAAGAGATGATTTTAGAGGAGACATCACCAAAGAGAAAGAAGTCCAAAATGAGGCTGGAAGTGATGATTTTAGAGGAGACATCACCAAAGAGAAAGAAGTCCAAAGTGAGGCTGGAAGAGATAATTCAAGAGGACACCTCATAAAAATTCCAGATGTAGAAAGATTTGTGGTAAGTCTAAACTCTATTAAGCCACACTTGGAGAAAAGTTCTCCAAATGAAGTAAGTTCTTCTAATGACCATTTTAATTTAATGATCCCTCACAGCCTTAGGAATGATGATTTTGGTACATATATTGCGGATATAATTCACTTGATTATTCTTAAGTGTCAAGAAAAGTACAGGTACATTAGCTAAACACAGGGCCAAGAAGATTAAAACTTAAATTGGATTTTAATTCTAAGTCAAGTGAAGGTTCTAGCAATGAAAGATCTTTTGTTCCCTCTAGAACTCAAGATACATTGTCCACTGCTCAACCAGAAAGAAGATGTTGGCAAGATCATGCTGATCAAGGAAGAGCCTCCGGATCCAAAGCTACTTCTATATGAAGTGTTTGGAGTTCATAACTAGGTAAGTAATACTCTACTTCACTTATGTTTTAATAAATCTAAGAGTATTATCATCAACTCGTCCTGTCTAGAAGAATTTGATACATATGTTGTTGCATTAGTGAAATCTATGAATCAACCAATAAGTTTTAGAACCCTATTAAAACATGACCTAGAATTGTATCAAACTAGAGCATGTTTGGCTTTGATCAATTATTCTATGACTATATTAATACACTTGATTTTGGTCAAAAGACATAGAGGTATTTCAGGTCTTAAGGAGGAGCCACTTGACCAACAAGTACAAGAACAAATCAGATGGAGTGCTAAGCCGACAACACCACTACCTATTGGACATAAGCACAAAAAAAGAGTATTATCTTATACAGTTCAACTTAAAGAAGAGCCACCAGACGATCATTACAACAAGTTCTCACCAAGATGAGATGGACCAATCAGGGTCTTAGAACAAATCAACAACAATGCCTACCAACATGAGCTCCCATACAAGGTAAACATTTCACATACATACAGTGTTACTGACTTGTCTCTTTACATTGCAGGAGATGAACCAGTTCTGAGGTCAGAACCTTTAGAAAAGGGAGGAAATGATGCGGCCATTCAGGCTGATATCCTTTTGCCAAGACATGAACCACCAGTAACCAGAAGCAAGACCAACATCACCAGCATTCCAACCTTAAAGGATGGTCCCATGACCAGAAACAAGGATAAACACATCCGGCTGATGTTTATCAAAGCTACCCAAGATCTCTTGGACAACCAGCTACTTAAACCGGACCAAACAAGCCAAGTGACAAGTGAAGACCTCACATGGCCTCTTTTGAAGACATCATCGTTCAAAGAGGTCTTCACCATCACCATTGGTTGAGGACTTCAAAGTAAGGAATGACACTATTTTTCCTCTAGCCCGAGTTTTATCCTTTGGGTTTTTCGAGAAGAGTTTTTAATGAGACCATACCCTTAGATTGCATGTTCTTGTTTGCATTCCTTTGCATCAAGAACAATATTTTATTTATTTAAAATATTATGAACTTTGATCTGGACCAAAGTATTTATTGAATTATCAATTAAATATTTTGGTCTAGTTAATCTAAATTAAGTTAGACCAAGTCTTCAAGATTTAACCAACATTAATTTCGACCAAACCAAGATTTACTCAAGCCAAATCTTGGTCAAAGAAATCAAGATTTTTTCCATTTTTGTTTAAGTTAAAATTCTTTTTTTGTCAAAACCTTTTCTATTTAATTTTAAGTACTTTTTCCATTTTAGTTTAAGTACTTTTTCCATTTAAGTTTAAGTACTTTTTCCATTTTTTTTGTACTCTTTTGGGGCAAGAGGATTGCTATATAAGGTGCCTCATACTTTGAGAATAATCAGATCAATTCATTCGAAAACACTTGTTTAATCTTTCTTCTTTTAGTCGAGTAAACTCTTAGAAACCTTAAGCCTTCTTGTTCTTTGTGTGAGAAACCCCATAACTAGGCAACCCTACACTGTATAAGAGATTTACAACACCTCTTTGTCGTGTATTTGATCCACCTTCAAACCCTATCCGTAGACTTCACAAGAGAGAGCTTGTCGCCAGCTTGTCTAGTCCCCATCCTATCCTAAAAACTTTGTTTTTAATCCATCTCTATTTTTTATAACCATCTTTATTTTTGCTCCTTATAAACTTTAGAAAAATACCAAAAAGAGTTCTAAACAAAATCCCTACTAAAAACCCCAAAAACAATAGACCATCTACACACCGGGCTGCATCAGATCTTCAAAACTTAAAACACTTAATGTCTTTGTAAAAATATTTGTGAGATGATCTTCATCTTTGTAGTACTCTAGTTGAATGAGTCATTTGTATTTAGCTTCACGTACAAAGTGATAGTTGATCTCTATGTGTTTTGTTCTTCTGTATTGCACTGGATTCTTACCAATTGCTATTGCCGATGAGGATTCCACGCTTTGACTTTGCGTCTGACTTCCTCCTCTTTTGATCAGCAATATGCACTTAACATATGCTACCAAATATCTTCAAGTGTAACATGTTTGGTTTGTATCGACACCATTTCTCTATAAGTGGTGTCTTGCATTTGTTGCAACCGTGTGTTGCCTACATGACCAAGTTTCTTGTGCCAAGTTTCCAGTTCTGCTTTCTCACTTGTGTTCATAGCTTCTTCATGTACAGAACTCAATTTGATTCTAAAGCTTTTATGAGTCATTGGAATCTCCATAATCTTCTTATCTTTTGCATCTATAATGATGCAAATTTTGTCTTTAAAATTCACTTGATAACCGTTGGAAATATTTTGAGGAACACTCAACAAATTCTTCTCTAAACCAGGCACCAAAAAGATATTTTTTGATGACTCTCTTGTCATCACTTGACATGACGGTAATATCTCTTTTACCAGCTGTCATGACGAATTCTCTATTTCCGATTCAAAAATTATCTCTTTTATTTTGTCATATAGTTAGGACACCCACTGTCTACTAACCAAATATATTTTTTTATTGTTGTTAGTGTTTTTTCACTTGCTCTAAACAACAAAAAAGCACTAAACAACAAATGGTCTTCAACCAAGTCGTCTTCTTCTTTGATACTTACATGTGCCTTTTCCTTATTCTTTGAACGCATGCATTTGCATAGTGACCGATCTAACCACAATTGTAACACTCTTTGTTACTTCTTTGATGCTTGCCATGATCATTTTTTCGGTTTCTTCCAACACTCATTTTATGTGTGGTTTCTTCTCTTGCAAAACTCACACCACTTCTTACCTTGATTCTCACGACTCTTGGTGTTATCTTTTTTCAAACCGGAACCCTTTTCTTCTCGAGAATTAAATGCTCTTTTATTTGTGCTTTTTTTCTTGCAGCCATTCTTGTTTCATGTGCTTTCAAAATATCAATCAGTTATATCATTGTTAATGAAGTAAAATCGCAAGTTTGCTCAAAACACTAACAATGCTATCGAACTTAGCTGGGAGAGAGATGAGTATCTTTTGTATTATCTGATAAACACTCTTCTTCTCACCATGATAATTTAATTAATTTTCTAGAATAGTTAAATTTATTGGTGAACGTTTTAATATCTCATGATCATATATCTTTAAATTTTCATATTATCTTCTCAATGATTGAAGTATAATCAATAGAACTTGAGGAGGTCCTTGATAGTTGATACTCTGCTTTCAACACATCTCATACCTCCTATGATGTTAGTGCTGCTGCAATTCGTGAGAATATCTGATCAGTTAGAGCGGTTTGCAAAATTTGCAACGCCATCGTATCATTTGTCATTGCTTCAACTCCAATCGTTTTCTCCTTTTTTGTTTTAGGGGTATCTTCATCTTGAACCGGTCCTTCCGGCACACCTTCAACTACATAACATAATTTTTTGGTCCTGAAAATGGTTATTATCTTAATGCTCTAAAAGTCATACTTTTTCCCATCAAATATAGGTATCACTTGATATGAAGAGGCTTGCATCGTCTTGACATATTATTTGCAACTAACGTATGCAAATACTAGTGTTTTCTCTTTGGTCCTCTCAACCTTACAGCTCTGATACCATATAAGACTTTTAGAGTCGGTAACAAATTGTGATAAATCTATCACAATAGATTTGACTCGTTGTTGGAATACATGGTTATCTATTTCAACAAATAACTCTATTTCTTGCAGAATAAGAACATAAAGATTTTGCTGTAAGAATTTATAGATTCTATTATGAATAGAATTAACCGTGGGCGTTCGGTTCGGGTCTTTCGGTTCTCCGAAAACCGATCCGAACCACCACCGAACCGAACCGAGAAATAGCAAGGAAAGAAACCGATCGGTAGACTTCTAAAATGATTTCGGATTTCGGTTCGGTTCGGTTCGGTTATCGGTTAACCGAACGTAAACCGATTTATCTTAAGCCGACGTCTAACNTCTTAAGCCGACGTCTAACTAGAAACGAGACAAAAATCTTTCAACAAAATCACGTCTCCATTCCAGTCACGTGTCCTTGTCGTCGATTTCATTGGTTTGTTTCAATGGTGGAAAGCTCAACCTCTGCCTTCAAGCTCTGTTATTCCTCAGTTTTTTCTCCATTTGATGAAAGCTTCTTCGAATCAACTCACAGATCTGACAAAATTGTTGGCTATCCTGACACCAGATCACTTGGAAAGGTAATAGCACTCATCTTCGGCTTCATCTATACTAAATATCTTTAAGATCTGGATTTGCTGGTCACGAAGAAGAAGAAGTGGAGAGAATCACAACCGATTTAATCGGTTTTTGCTTCTTCTTTTTTTAATCGGTTAAATAGGGTTATTCGGTTCAAATTCGGATGTGATTTTTAGGTTCATTTCCGAACCGATTAACTTTCAAACCGAACCGAATAACCCGAATTATTTTTTCGGTTCAATTCGGTGGTAAAATTATTTTCCGAATAACCCAATAAACCGAATATCCCGACCCGAATGACCCGAACTAACCGAGTGCCCATGGCTAAATAGAATATTTTGAACTGTTTTACAATGCATGACTTGATCTCTATTTATATAAATTGAAATGTTGTGATGAAACAATATAAAATGTGTAATTGTAAGTATGCACTTATTGGAATGAACATTTTTCATTTATGAGTCTAGATCTTATTAACTAACTTATGTAAATGTGATTTTTTTAATAAATATTTGATTATAGTTTTCAACAAAAATGACACTTTTTAAAAAACGGATAGAATTATAAAATATATTTGTTAATCTTATTATAAAAAAAAGTTAATTATTTTATGATGAAAATAAAATAAATATTCTTAAACATATTGAAAAAATATGTATATAAAAAACAAGAAAACCCAAAAGCAACATATGAAAAAGTTTATGGAAAATGAAATGAGTAAATTTTCAAAAATTATTAAGGAATCTATAGGATTGAATTAACCGTTAAAAATGACCATGTTTAACTAGATGAAAATGACTATAGTAATATAGCATCTACCATTGGGTGCCAAAAAATAATCAAGTTCTAAATAAAAAAAAAAATTTCTAAAACTTTGTTATTAAAAAAAATTGTTAACTTAAATTTAATTTATTTAAATTCTAAACATGTCTATCCAAATCTAATAACATTAATCACCAATAATGATATTATTCTCTACCAAAAGGTTTTGGGCCAAGTAGCAGTAATCTTTAGGGTTGTTACGGAGTCGGATATCTAGCATTTTTGAAGAATCCAGATCCGTAAAAATTTTGAAACAAGAATTGGATCTACCATATACCAGGATGGATCCGAATATCTATTTAATTTTTTTTTTCAAAATGGATCCAGATATCTGGTTACAAATCTAGATATTTGAGTCCGGATATCAAAATAAATCCAGATATCATGTTTTGGATCCGGATATCCGGTTTCAGATCCGGATATCCGACCTCGGATATTTAAATAGATTAAGATATCTAGCTATGTATTCGGATATTTAACCCCGGATATTAAAACAAATTTAGATATCCACAAAAAAAATATCTAAATATCCATTTTGGAAAGTCAAACTATCCAGATCCGTCAGTTTAGTATCCAGATCTGAATCCGAATTCGGATATGGATATCCGGAAGATCCGAATAATTATGATGAGGGCTAGTAATCTTATATACAGTATATAAGCAAGCGGAAGTAAAAGTGAACGAACCAGTTTCTGGAGTCGTAACCAGCTATATTCCCGACATCATTCAAAGCTAGCCTCCATGCTTGCTTCATATCTTCTGGCTTTCCCTCACATGTTTTATCAAAAGCCCTTCCGAAATCTCCAGTTTGCTTTCTCACATCAGATGGATCCACTTCATAGAAAATGGTCATCACTCTTTGTTGATTCTCTTTTTGGCACTTCATGATTTCCAGTAACTCGTTTAAACACCAACTTGAGGAAGCGTAGTTGGTTGAGAGCAAGACAATCGCAACCCTTGATTCTCTGATCGCTTTTATGAGCTCAGGACCTATAGATTCACCTCGCTCGATCTCATTATCAATGAAACATGTGATTAACTTGCTTCTCAACTCTTTCAGAAAGTGACTGAGAAAGCCTTTGCGTACGTCTTTTCCATGGAAGCTTGGGAAGACATCGTATTTACTATTTCTAATCACAGATGAAGAAGAAGGCAACAAATATGAAGAAGAAGCCATGAATATTTTTTTGATATAAATAAAATAAATAAACAAATATGAAGAACAGGATCACAATGCTTATGAGAGCACAAAGAAATTGAAGAAGAGGATGAAAATGATTTTAGCAATCAATCCTAAGAAATAAAGTCTTCATATCATACGCTAAATATATAAAAATGAAAGTAAAAGCAACTTTCAAGGAGATACATCAAGAGTATTATTAAATGTCAAATGTATTATTAAAGGAGATACATCAAGATTCAACATAATGTCATCACATTCAGTACCCCACCTTACATTTACGACTGATCCAGAGTATTATTTCTCTCTGACTTTTTCTACGCGGCTTTTGAACTTCATTTTTTTCCCTTACACGAACTCTACTCGGCTATTTCTCTCTCTGAAAATCTTCTGTACGCAGAAAATTATGACATAATATAAATACAATTTCCTTATTAATAGTATAATCGTTGGATATGATATAAACTATACATAAAGTATTTAGAGATCTGAGTATAAGTCATTACAAAAATAATAGTAAGTTACGCGAAACGTTTGCATTCTAAAAGATCAACGTGTGTGCCGTTTCAATGATTGGGACGGTGCACTGTTAGATATGTGGTTAGTCTGATTATTGTATTTTGGTTATCTTGGTTTACTTGTACGTTTGATTATGTGCATATATAAACATAACCAACTCACTAAATGTTGACTAAGTGATTGTAACAAACTTTTTGTTGACTATGAGATTTAGCTTCTTCTCTCTGTACACTTCATCTTCTTCGTCTCTTTGATTCTTGGATCCACAAGTTTAATATGGTATCAGAGCAGTGTGAATTGAAGCTTCCGCATCTCTTATCTTCGTAGAGAGACACGATGAGTCTTCCAGTCATCTTATCATTTCGGTTTGTTCAATTTCTTGTTATCGCAATCTGCGATTGGTTCGTCGGAAATGTTTCTTTTGTTCTGCTTTCTTTCAATTGACCTTTTATGCTGACGATTCTAGCTTTCTTTATCAAAATTCGTCACATAATTTCTGATTTTCTTGGATTTCTATTCTGACTGTGGCCTCTGGTCCTAATCTTTCGGTTCCGGCGACTATGCATCATTCTTCCACAAGTTTTACTGATCAGTATGAGAATCCTTTTTATATGCATAACAATGACCATGCTGGATTAGTACTTGTATCAGATCGTCTCAATACAGCTTCAGACTTTAATTCTTCGAGACGCTCAATGTGGATGACATTAAATTTCAGAAACAAACTTGGTTTTATTGATGGTACATGTTATGGCTATGATTCTTAAATTCCATTATCAATTATCAAAGATCTAGTACACTTGTATCAAAGAGAAGACTCATCACACATCATGAAAGCCTAAACTTCTAATGGCACATCACCATGAACATTCACATACAAGCATGACCCTCAACAATAGAGGTGACTACTATTTATACTAAGCAACAACATAACAAACACTAGAGAGTTAGTTACAACTGAATCTGCTTCATTTCTTTTCATCCTCCTCTCTTCGTCACTACTCTTTTGTTCTGGGACTTCACCAAAGAATTGAATCCTTTTACTCAACTTCTCACGTGACAAGTCTTTCTCCTCTTTAGTCACAAGCTGACGTGGCCTCTCCTCATTAGCTTCCTCACTATTGCCATATACCACGTCAGCACTCATGTGCATATCAGTACAATTACTAAACCTCCTTTAGATCATAGAGATTACGGTGCTTGGTCTAGATGCAATGATATTATAGCTTCATGCTTAATGAACTCAGTGTCTAAGAAAATAGATCAGAATTTGTTGTTTACTTCAATTACAGAGGGTATTTGGAAGAATTTGATGTCACATTTTAGACAGGATGATGCTCTCCGTGTTCATGATATAGAATAAAGATTAACTAAGATAGAGCAGGGATCAATGGATATTAGTACCTATTATACAAAGTTACTCACCTTATGGATAATAACTACTTAGCAGCATATAATACTAGTAAGCCATCCCAGAGACCAATATGCTCACACTGTGGAAAATTGGGGCATACTGTGCAGAAGTGCTATAAGCTACATGGTTTTCCTCCAGGGTATAAGACAAACAAGAAAAATTCTACACAGCAGTTTCAACCGAGAATGCAAACAAACCAGTTTCAACCTAGAATGCAGCAACCAGTTGTAGCCCATATGCAAATGACTCAGCCTTCGTTTCCTCCATTTCAGCCACAAATGAATCTAGATCAGGCTTATGCAATTAATGTTCATTCAGCTATTGCTCATATGTTCTCTGAAAATGAAACTCCTCTCCCAGTGGATGTGGCAATAACTCTCTGAATATTCAAGATTTTACACATGATCAACTACAACAGCATATCTCTCAATTCAAAATGAAAGTGCAAGTTTCAGAGCTTGCATCTACTTCTGCATGTGTTGCTAATATCACATATCATGGTTTAATGGCCTATACTTTAACTTCTGGTACTGTTTTGATGCTCTCTTCTAACCTTACATATGAAAATAATGATCTCAAATTTCAATCTTTCATCTATTTAAAATTTTCTATCTCATGATACTTGGATAATAGATAGTGGTGCATCAAGTCATGTGTGTTCAGATATAGCTATGTTTACATAACTGAAACATGTATCTGATGTTACTGTCACTTTACCTAATGGTGCTAGAGTATCTATAACTCATACAGGTGGCATATGCATCACTGATACTTTGACATTGCATCATGTTCTTCATGTTCCTGATTTAAACTTTAACCTCATTAGTGTTAGTTGTCTTGTTAAAAATCTGCATTGTTCTTTGCATTTCTTTTCAACATGATGTTTTATACAGAAACTTTCTCATAACTTGATGATTGGGAGGGGTAATATTTACAACAATCTTTATATTCTTGTGACAAAGAACACATTCCTCTCATCATCACCTCCTGCAGCTTGTTCATTTTCTGGATCAGTCATTAATCATGGTCTTCTTTGGCATCAGCGTTTGGGTCATCCCTCATCATCAGCATTACAAAAACTTGTTAGTTTCATTCCTTCTTTACAAACTTTATATGATATGCCACATTGTTCAATCTGTCCTTTAGCAAAACAAAAACGTTTAGCTTATGCTTCTCATAATAATCTAGAGTCTAGTTCATTTGATTTAGTATACATAGATATATGGGGTCCTTTTAGTGTTGAGTCTGTTGAAGGATATAGGTATTTTTTAACCTTGGTTGATGACTGTACAAGAACCACTTGGGTTTACATGTTAAAGAATAAAAAAGATGTTTCTGTTGTTTTTCCTGAATTTATTAAACATGTTAACACACAATATAACTCTAAAATTAAAGCAATTAGATCTGATAATGCCCCGGAACTAGTATTTCTTGATATCATCAAAGAGAAAGGAATGATGCATTATTTTTCTTGTCCTTACACTCCACAACAAAATTCAGTTGTGGAGCGTAAGCATCAACATCTTTTGAATGTTGCTCGATCTTTGCTTTTTCAATCCAATATTCCTTTTTCATATTGGAGTGATTGTGTGCTTACAGCAGTACATCTCATAAATCGTTTACCATCTCTTTATTAGATCATAAGCCACCATTTGAAATTCTTCTTAAGAAAATACTAAATTACTCACAATTAAAAACTTTTGAATGCTTGTGTCAACCCATATCCAGAATATAAATAAGTTTTCTCCTAGAGCAAAACCTTGTGTATTTTTAGGTTATCCATCTGGATATAAAGGATATAAAGTTTTAGATTTAGAATCTCATTTTATCACTATTTCTAGGAATGTTGTCTTTCATGAGCATATTTTTCCTTTTAAAACCACTGAGTTCTTATCATCTGTTGTTGATATGTTCCCTAACTCAATATTACCTATGCCACCACCTCTGCATTTTGTTGACACAATGCCTATTAATAATCCTCATTTAAATGATGATCATCATTCTTCATCAAATGCATCATATGTATCATCTTCATCATCTCTAGGCACCATTCCCACTTCTCATACAGTAACACTTGATACAGATGTCGGTTCTGCTCCTATAGCTGTCTCTAAACCTAAGAGGGATACTAAACAACCTAGTTATCTATCTGAGTATCAATGCTCTCTAATTCCTTTCTTATTCTCTTTACCACTTACAGATAATTCCCTTTTACCTTCTGTACCTATACATATTGAATATCCTATTCTTACTTCTTATGTTATTCAATCCTCTCATTCATCACCTTCATTACAACCAGATAAAAAAAATATTTTTTCACCTCAAAACACCATTCTTTATCTCATTTCTTCTTTCATATCCTTTAATAAAGTTTCTCCTTAATTTCTTTCTTATATATGTTTCTATAGTATTAAAACAGAACCAAAGAATTTTACTCCGGCCATGAAATCTGACAAGTGGAATAAAACTATTAATGAAGAGTTACATGCTCTTTAACTTAACAAAACTTGGACTGTAGAATTTTTACCTCCAGAAAAGCATGTAGTCGGGTGTAAGTGGGTATTCACTATTAAATATAATCCTTATGACTCTATTGAAAGGTACAAAGCACGTTTGGTTGCTCAGGGTTTTACTCAACAAGAAGAGATAGATTACTTGGATACTTTCTCTCCTATTGCAAAATTGACTAGTGTTAAATTCATACTTGCTTTAGCTTCTGAAAAAAGTTGAGATTTAACTCAAATGGATGTGTCTAATGCTTTTTTACATGGTGATTATGATGAGGAGATTTTTATGAGTTTGCCACAGGGATATACACCACCAGAGAATATTGTTTTACCTCCACAGCCGGTTTGTAGACTTCATAAATCCCTCTATAGTCTCAAGCAAGATTCGAGGCAATGGTACAAAAGAATTTCTTCTGTTTTTCTTGGTGCTAACTTTGTTCAGTCACCTGCTGACAACACTTTATTTGTCAAGGTTGATTCACATAGTTTCATTGCAGTTTTGGTTTATGTTGATGATTTGATGATTGCTAGTAATGATACTAATGTTGTTGAAGATTTGAAAGCTTTATTACGTTCATAGTTCAAGATTAAAGACCTTGGTCCACCCAGATTTTTTTCTTCTTCTTAGATTAGAGATTGCAAGGTCAGCTGCTGGTATTTCAGTTTGTCAAAGAAAATATGCACAAAATCTGTTGGATGATGCATGTCTCTTAAACTGTAAACCAAGCTCGCTTCCTATGGAGATCCTTCATTGAAGCGACTTAACAAGTAAATTATCGATGTTTTAGTTATAACCTTACTCGAAAATAAAATAATATTTTGTTACATTTCTTGCCACAGAATAATTTTCTTATACAATTGTATTTAATATTATATATTTTTTATAAACATTATTTCTTACAAGTTGCATTACAAACTCCATTAACCATACTATATAAAATATTTAAATATAGAAGAAAAAGTCGTTAACATTAATGATAATAAAAATTTGTGCGGAACGTCAAATCAGGTCACACACGAACGGGATCAAAATGTTGTCATTTCAATTATTGGGGCAGAGCATTTAAAAGAATACATTATAAAAGAGTATAACAATCACATGTGTTGTTATCTCATCAAAAAAGATTTCTCTATAGAAATATTATGTATGGAAAAAATCATAACAAATTAATAGAATTTTCTTTATTAGTAGTATATTCTTGTATGTCACGTGTCATGGTTACGCTACTTCTGGTCTCAATTTCAACTAGTTATTAACTTGTCTGCATACAATTCTCTCACCGATCGACAAAAAAAAAACGAAACGTTGATTGTATAATCTCCATAAATATTTCGTAAGTTGGGAAAAGAAAAAAATTAAACCTTTTTTTAAGCGAGAAGTGAAAAGAAGGCCACGTAAAAGCCCAACTCTCATCATGTAGGTAAATGAATTTAATTGTCACTTTACGAACAGGTTTGTGTTTAGATCACAAATTTACCTAATGACTATCCTTTTTGATTATTGATGGAGGTCCATAACGCAAGGACAAAATTACAACAGGCACACAAAACGAAATGTACAAAGCATTTATTCAAATCAGACTGAGGAAGAAGACTAAAGTAATGATAACAAAGAAAAGAACTAAGAAGAAAGAGCGCACTAAGCTGTGCATCGCTCTGCTTACACTGTTGCACATAAATCAACATTAACCGAAGTATGAAGGAGTCGAGAACAACTTATCAATTGAGTTAACTCAAAAGCAAAGACACACTAGGCTAATGTACGGACCAAGATCTACACTTGCAAGCAAAGCCTAACCAAAAACTACACACACACAAGATAACAAGTTTCAAATGTCGCCACACACACCCTGTCAGAACATAGTTGATCAAGTATTCTCATAAACACAACAACAACTCGAAACAGTTTTGGCACAAATGCAGATCATCAAAACATGCAAATACCATACATGATACAAAGACAAGTAATACCAAGTAATAAAATGAAGACACTGTAAAAACAAGAACTTTAAAGATAGCAGCAAAAGGATTAACATAACAAAACATAAGTTTTTGGAGACGATCCAAATTGAAATTGAAAATTCTAAGTCTCACAAGTCCATAACTCAATACTTCAAAAAAAACCTTACGTTGATCCAAATTGAAAAAAAAATAAAACAAACCAGCTTCTTTTAACGGTAACTCTTCTGGAAACGAGCACGAGCACCACGTCCACCAAACTTCTTCGGCTCACACCTCCTAGGATCAGCAACAAGAAGAGTCCTATCATACCTTACCAATATATCCTTTATCTCCTTCTTCGATTGCTCATCTACATACTTCTGGTAAAACGCAACGAGTGCCTTTGCGATACTCTGACGTATGGNTTTTAACGGTAACTCTTCTGGAAACGAGCACGAGCACCACGTCCACCAAACTTCTTCGGCTCACACCTCCTCGGATCTGCTACAAGAAGAGTCCTATCATATCTCACTAAGATATCCTTAATCTCCTTCTTCGATTGTTCATCTACATATTTCTGGTAAAACGCAACGAGTGCCTTTGCTATACTCTGACGGATGGCGTACACCTGGGAAGTGTGACCACCACCCTTTACACGGATCCTCATGTCCACACCTGCGAAACGATGCTTCCCGAGGAGAAGGACTGGCTCAAACACCTTGAATCGGAGGATCTCAGGCTGGAAGAGCTCAATTGGTGAACCGTTGAGCTTAATCAAACCAGATCCACGTTTGCAGTGGGTAACAGCTACTGCAGTCTTCTTCCTTCCAAAGCATTGAACTGATTCAACAGCTGGTTGGGTCGCCATGATTAGATTTTCTACAGCAATTGTGTGCCTGCCGCTAAAAATAAACCTATTGCAGAGAATGGGCGAAGAATCGCGTATTTTAAGGTTTTATACTAATAGATGAAACTAGGGCATCCGATTTTAAAACGCGTCGTTTTGATAAAATGTTAACTTTGTAAAATAAAATTTAAATTTAAAAATTAATATTCCATGTCTTTTGGGCTCATCTCATTTCGGAGTTGGATAAATTGATTACTACAGTTGAATCTACAGTAGTCTTTGAACGTAAAACCAACAGTGAAGCACTTCAGTTCCGAACAAAAACTAACGGTGTAACACGTTGATTGACTTGTTCTACAGATTACAGGTTATGCGGTTCATCTATACTGGTGTAAGACAGTTATGTCTACTTTACAGACTAATCGAAACTTCTAAGGTCCAAGCCAATTGATGAACAGACGAACCATTTTTTAACGAAATGCAAAATCGTTCTCCATTAATACTAAGGTTTGTGTGTTTGTGAGTAACACCCAACAATTTGCTATAAGCCTTTATAATCATGAAATAAAACAAGTACCAACAAAGGTCACAAAGTAACTGATGAAACTAATCCACAATCAGCAAAACGTTTGGGCCTTGTTGAGAAACAAGCATGCACAAAGAAGATGCACCTTTCACAGGCTTATATGTCAGCTTCAAGGAAGTTTTGAGATAGAGATACCTATGTACGAAGAAAAAGTTATAGGCTTAGTTAAAATTCTAAAAGGATTTATAAGAAGAGTTTACAGTGATGATTATATATAAAGGATCAGTTACCTTCTCGCCTAGTTTGAAGGGTGGTAGACCCTTGTAAGGACATGTACCACAGCGGAAGGCATCACCGAGCCCACACTGAAACAATTGTTTAGTAAATTTTCAGTTTCGTCAAACCAAAAACCCAATGCATACTGAGAAATAGATGGTTAAAAAAGCTTACACTTCCACATGCTGATTGAGGATTCTCGATTTGGTCCTCTGTGAGACCCAGCTTCACAGCTTTCTCCTCTATCTCAGCTCTCCCACAGACGCAGTTCTTGCAAGCTTTCTTAGAGGTCTCACAACCGCTGGCTGTATAAAATGTAAGATATTTTAAACACTAGTGAAAAATAAAGATAGAAATGGTCATGTGGTTCTCTTTAATTACCAACAGGAAGCTGTGGCTTCTTCAAATCTTCCTCTGTCAAAAGAGAATCTTCATCTATAAGATCCGAGTCATCGTCTAGATTAACCTTTAAGAGAACCTTTGCAGGCTTTTTGAGAGCAAATGATGAACCAATCTTCCAAGATGGTTTCTTTGCTTTGATCTGCGTTTGACATTTCTCTGTTATATAAATGAGAGCATATATGCAACTTTGACAGATAAGTAGAATGAAGATCTTTCATCATTAATATAAGCTTGAACCCCAAAAGCAAGCTTTTATTCTTATATTGGATGAAGAACAAAAGATTTCTCATACAGAAAGAAAGAGAAGACAAGTAAAAGTCCTCACCCCAAAGGATAAGCTGAACGTAGACAACCTAATTGATTTCAAATCAACACATTGTGGCTCTAGAAAACCAGCCAAAGTCACTCTCCTTTGAACAGTCTACAAAGAAGATGCCATAAGATGAAGCAATACGACGTCAAAGAACCTCATTATAAACAGATTAGATACACGATACAAACCTGTTGCATATCACCCGCTTCAACCTCCAAATTCTTACACACAAAAACTGTGCCACCAGGCTTCAAGATTCTTGAGAACTCACCACATATCTTATCACTGGGGAAATCAGATGTCCTAGAAATGGCTAACACAACATCCACAGAGGTAGAATCCAAAGGAAACTGATCTGCAAAGAATGAACAATAGTCCAACATAATGAGAAGAGAAAATCCCATAATGTCTTTGTACAGTTCTCACCCGACGAAAACACCATCTACTTGCCTAAAACTATTCACCTCTCACAATGCAAAGACGAATCTTCTTCTCTAAATACATTATAGACTAACTAAATATGATAACTATTACAGCTTAACTAAGTAGTCAATCGACTATTTTGAGAATCTGAGCACACAAAATAACCAGAAAGTAATAAGAATCAGAGAGATTTACTAATTGTAGAAGCTTGAGTAATAATCAGAGGATCACAACGTTCAATCCCTTCGTTTCGAAGCTCTTTAACTATAGCTAAAACAGAGCTAACAGACAATACCACATCATCCGTCGCAGCCAAAACTGTCATTTGAGTCGCAATCGAATCCTACAAAAAAACAAACATCAGAAAGACTGAAGCTTTAGCAAAAACAACTCCACAGAACATTAAAATTTAAAGCTAACAACTTGATTTTTATAAGCAAAATCATAAAAGAAACAAAATTGGGTGTACTAAATTCAAATGTTTTACAATCCTAAAGAGGAAAATCTCTGCTCAAAGTTATTATAACATGCAAATGGATTAAGAGTAAAAAATCATACAAATCAGAGAAAACATTTCAAAGGTTAGGCATGAAATGAATGCGAATCGAAAATATTGAAGAGAAACAAAAAAAATCGATCTGTGGAATAGTCAGAAACTGAACTGAAAAATAGAAATCAGAATCTAAACTCACCATTCTGTAAAACCTCTCGAGATATCCAGAAACCCTAAATATTTCTCTGTTAACTTTTTAAAGCCTTTAAAGAAGAAAAAATCAAAACTTGTGTTTCCTGCCTCCTTTATTCGCTCTGTATATATTTTGTTGGCCGACTCTTTGTTTTTTCTTCATGGTGGTACTAAAGGGCGGTTTGGTCAAACCGGGTAAAAATCAATATTTTAGTTTTCAAAAATATAAACATTGTAAAATTCAATCTCTTTAAATATTTTACTTTTCATTTATAGCCATTCAATTAACAAATATGGTATTTGATATTTTAAAATTAAAACTGTAATTTTATGGAGTATGTTTTTTAATTAATATTCATAAGAAACAAACATTATTGACTATTTTGTAACATACATAAGTAAAATATATATATAAAATATGACATTTTACCCCACTCTCCAAAGGGATCTTCTTCTACTCCAGCTCCAACACCCACATCGGTTAGATCAAATCTTTCATCCAATCCACCTAAACTTTCATCAAAAATTGTTATGCACTCTTCTTGACTACTACCACTAGGCCCACTAGCATTAGCCAAATCAATCGAGCTTTTGTAAGATGCACTATACTCTTTATAAAGCTTTTTAAGCAAGTTCATCACCATCTCTTCCATCTCTCCACATTTTTTCACACCTTCTAGTCCTTGTCCATACAACATACTAAAACAATGCTTAACAAACCCCATTTTACCACGTGGATCAAGAACAGCAGCAACAATTAATAGCTTATTAATCTTCTCTAACCCCTCCCAATACTTATCAAATTTATCATACTTCATAGTGTGTGCAGTTTTTTTTAAAACTGGATCAGAATCAGAACCTTCAGCAATTGTTTTCAAGACTCTTTCAATCTTGCAAATTTCATTATAACACCCACTAGAAGTCACCTTTGTAGAAGCAGAAAATGTAGGTTAAAGATGAAAAGATATATTGAAGTATAACATACAACAAGTATTTATAGTAGAATGAGAGAAGATCTCTAGTAGTTACGATCCTAGAATATACTCCTATATTCTAGCTATACAATATATGCGAGTAAGATATGGTCTTATCTCTATACACCCCCGCAAGATGGACGTCCAGAGGAAAGTCCAATCTTGGATGAATGTGCTTGTAGAAGAGAACGAGAAACTGGCTTGGTTAAGGCATCAGCGAGTTGATCCTTTGATGAAATGTGCGATACTCGGAGGAACTTCGACTGCACCAGCTCTCGTATAAAATGGTATGCTAAAGCAACGTGTTTCATTCGAGAGTGAAAAACCGGGTTTGCAGCAAGATATGTAGCCCCAACATTGTCACAATAAATCACTGGTTGGGAAGAAGATTGAATGCCAAGTTCTTGGAGTAAAGAGGATACCCAAATCACTTCAGAAGCTGTGTCAGCAACGGATCTGTACTCTGCTTCAGTAGAGGAGCGTGCGACAGATTTTTGCTTCCGTGAAGCCCAAGAAACCGGGTGAGCCCCAAGGTAGACAATGTATGCACCTGTCGACGTATAATCGTCTCTATCACCAGCCCAATCTGCATCTGAGAAGGCATGTAATGCCATGGTATTGTCTCGACGCAGAAATATACCCAGATCCTTAGTACCAGCAAGATAGCGAAGAACACGTTTTGTTGCCTCCCAATGCAAGTCAGTCGGACAGTGCATATACTGAGAAAGTTTGTTGACTGCGAAAGCAATATCAGGACGAGTAAATTGGAGGTATTGTAGACTGCCCACTACAGTACGATACTGAGAACCATCCTTCAATGGTGATCCAGATTTTAGTTGAAGTCGATCAGTAGAAACCATCGGAGAAGACACAGGTTTTGCTGAGATCATATTGGTTTTGTTTAAAAGGTCAGTGATATACTTTCGTTGAGTCAGTAGCAAACCTGAGGCAGTACGTGTTGCTTCAACACCCAGAAAATAATTAAATTCTCCCAAGTCTTTTAACGAGAAACGCTGACCAAGTAGAGTAATAAACTGTTGAATGCGAGATGAGTTGTTCCCAGTAATAATAATGTCGTCGACATACACCAGCACATAAAGAGTGACATCTCCAGAGTGTAATATAAAGAGTGATGCATCAGCAAGGGAGTTTGTGAATCCCGAATCAAGAAGGAACTGACGGAGGGCCAAATACCAAGCACGAGGTGCTTGTTTAAGTCCATAGAGGGCTTTCTTGAGTTTACAGACATAGTGCGGTTTGTCGTTGTCTATAAATCCAACCGGTTGTTCCATATAGACATCCTCTTCAAGATCACCTTGGAGGAAAGCATTGTTGACATCAAGCTGACGTAGATCCCAATCCCGAGAGACAGCTACACCAAGGACTATTCTAACTGTTGAAGGTTTTACAACTGGGCTGAAAGTTTCATAAAAATCGAGTCCTGGACGTTGATGAAAACCTTTAGCCACGAGACGCGACTTGTAGCGTTCGATTGTACCATCTGCTTTCCATTTAATTCGAAACACCCATTTATTGCCAATTAGATTAAAAGCTGGATCAGGTGGGACAAGATCCCAAGTGCGATTAGCAAGTTGAGAATTAAATTCTTCGGACATAGAATTTCTCCACTCTTTATTTTTTAACGCTTGTATAACTGTAGCAGGTTCTACATCCTCCGGAAGAATTACAGCCACCATTGAATATTTTTTGGTCTGTTTGACAATACCAGATTTACCTCGTGTTTGCATTTGATGTCTGTTACCAGCTAGAGGAACCGGAGCTGATGTTGTTTCAACCGTTGGGAGAGAAGATGAAACAGGTTCTGGAGATAAAGTTGACGGTGTAGATTCGGTTTGAGCAGTATCATTGCTGTCCTGTAAAACAGACTCACTCACAGGAGTAACCGATTCTGGTGTTAAGTTTAATACAGGAGAAGAGACCGAACCTGAGGGTGATGTAGGCGGCGAGGAGAGAGCTGGAGATGGTGAGGAGAGTGGCAAACTCGCGATGATGGTGGCTGGCGGGCACCATGTTTGAGGAAGAGAGGTTGCAGAGGGAGTTAATGAGAGGTTTTGAAAAGGAAATTTGGTTTCAACAAATTCAACATGGCGAGTAACATACACACGAGAGGTGGATGGGTCAAGACAAAGATACGCACTCTGGCTAAGAGAGTAGCCAAGAAAAATGCAAGGTTTGGAGCGGGATTCAAGTTTGTGACTGGTATATGGTTTAATCCAAGGGAAACAGAGACAACCAAAGACTCTAAGTTTATTGTAGTTAGGACTGGAGCCAAAGAGTTTAGTAAACGGGTTGTCATTGCCTAGGGTTGGGGTGGGGAGTCGGTTGATAAGATAAGTAGCTGTAGCTAGAGCATAACTCCAATAAGATGCAGGCATTGAGGCATGAGAGAGGAGTGCAAGTCCAGTCTCAACAATGTGACGGTGACGTCGTTCAGAGAAGCCGTTGTGCTCGGGTGTGTGTGGTGGAGTAGTGAGATGAGAGACGCCATTCTGTGTAAGAAAGTCACGTAAAGCCATGTACTCTCCTCCATTATCGGAGTACAAAGTGATCAAGGTTTGATCAAATTTTTTTTCGACTAAAGCTTTCCAAGCTATGAAAACTGCTTTTACGTCAGATTTTCGCCTAAGGGGATAGAACCATATGTAATGTGTGAAGTGATCAACGAACACTACATAATATTTGAATCCATCAATTGAATAGAGAGGCGATGTCCATACATCTGAGTAAACAAGTTGTAAAGGTTTAGTTGACACAAGAGAGGATGATGAAGAAAAAGGCAATTTGTGACTTTTATTTATTGAACAATCAACACAATTAAAGTTTGATAATTGACGAGAATCAGAAAGCAAATGAGAAGAAACAATAGTTTTAAGGATAGGGATTGAGGGATGTCCTAGTCGTGAGTGCCAGACTTCGAGAGGACATTTTATTTGTGTAGAGAAGGCAATAGGTGAGGTTGCATCTTGAGTAGGCCACTCATAACCACCATCTTTAGCGCTTCCTGTTGCCATCGGCACCCCCGTGATTAGATCCTTCACCTGAAATAAATGTGGAAAGAATTCCACAGAGACTTTGTTGTCAGTGCAAAGTTTTTGAACAGATACAAGATTTCGAGCTGAGCTTGGAACATGCAAAACATTATTCAATGTGAAATCACGTGTAGCAGAGGGAAGAAATGTTGAACCCGTATTTGCAATAGGTAGTCGCATACCATCTGCAATCTGAACCTCATCACCACCAGTGTATGGTGAATGAAAGGATAGATTTGCAAGATCGGATGTCAAGTGATGGGAGGCGCCTGAGTCTAGAAGCCATGATGGTGTTGGTGGTGGATTCATTGATGCGTTGTAAGCTTGAGGAGTTTGAGGTGGTCCTTGAGGAGAGAAAGACGACTGAGCAACCATACGAAATAAGGTACATCGCTTGGCGCTATGACCTTGAGTTCCACAAGCTTGACATTTCCCTAAATGTGGCCGAGAGGTGCGTGTGTCTGGCTGTGAGGAGCGGTGGTTGGAGGAGCCAGTAGATGAGTTGTTGTTTTGTCGCCAGTTGCGTTGTTTGTTTTGGACATGATTGGCGGTGATCGGTAAACCAGAGGGTTGAGAAGAGTGAGTGACTAGCGCAAGTTCAAGGTTAATGAGCTTCTCATGGAGTTCGGCAAAAGAGATTGGTGTATCTCGATTGTGAACTGAATCAATGACTGGTTTGTATTCATCTCCAAGACCAGCAAGAACAGCATCAGTTAGATCTTCGTGATCTATCGGATTGCCTAGTAGTGCAAGGGAATCAGATGCAGTTTTGATACGCTGCATATATGTGTCAATAGAATCAGTGCCTTTAAAACACTGCTTCAATTGATGCTTAAGCTGTTTGATATGCCCACGTGAAGGTTTGGCATATGTGGACGCAAGCGTCGTCCAAGCTTCAAGAGTGGAGGAGGAGGTGGCAATGAGAGGTTGAAGAGAGGTGTCAATGGAGCCCATGAGAGAGCTATAGAGGAGGCTGTCTTGACGTTGCCACAGGTTGAAAGCAGGGTTTGGTTGTTCGTGGCCGGAATTGATGATGATCATCGGCGGGATTTCTGAGGAGGGATCTATGAATTTTAACAAATCATAGCCTCGGAGAAGGGATCGGACTTGAACACTCCATGTTATGTAATTGGTTGATGAGAGTTTAGTCACATTAACCATGTTAACAGAGACTATGGAGTTTGAGATGTTGCCGGGGACGAGAACATCTGTAAAAGTAGACATGGCAGNAAAAAAAAAAAAAAAAAAAAAATATGACGGCTGAAGGTTTTTAGGAAAGATTGGCTCTTGATACCATGTAGGTTAAAGATGAAAAGATATATTGAAGTATAACATACAACAAGTATTTATAGTAGAATGAGAGAAGATCTCTAGTAGTTACGATCCTAGAATATACTCCTATATTCTAGCTATACAATATATGCGAGTAAGATATGGTCTTATCTCTATAGAAAATGCAAGAGTAGATTCATAAAAAATATTTAAGAATCTTACCATCACACGAGCATTGTCCCAATCAGTGCTTGACGGTGGTCCACACCTCTTTTGTGCATTAGAAGTATCATCTCCATTCTTCCTTTGATCAGCAGAAGTATCATCCTCATGAAAATAGGCATCATAGAGTTTGTCTTCTTCAGCCATTCGATCAAATGCAGCCTTAAATTTGAGTGATGAGCTCAACATAAAAAACGTGGAGTTCCACCTAGTACCACAATCCAAAACCAAGCTCCCTCTACTGATTTTCTCTTCATCGGCTTTTGCTTGAAATGCTTGTAATCTAGCCCCTGAACCTCGAACGTATTTACCGCATTTCTAATACTAATCACACTGTTGCTCACTTTCTTCAGACCCTCTCCAACAATTAGATTCAAGATGTGCGCGGCGCAACGCACATGCATATAATCTCCATTTAAGATCAGTCCATCAGCTCCCAAAGTCCTTTTCCACTTGGTTTGCAAAAGCCTAAGAGCACGATCGTTGGCACTAGCATTATCAACAGTTATGGTGAACACTTTCTTTATATCCCAATCAGCTACACATTTCTCAAATTGCTTAGCAATTGTGTTTCCTTTATGATCTGATATTGGGCTGAAGCTGATGATTCTTCTGTGCAACTTCCAGTTATCATCTATGAAGTGGGCTGTTATTACCATGTAACTAACAGTAGTAATGGCTGTCCATATGTCAGTAGTGAATGAAATCCTTTGTCCAGTCAATACACTTTTTAATGAAGCTTTCTCACTTAAAAACAGTTCCAACACATCTCTGGTGATTGATCTCCGTGAAGGGACTTGATATTGAGGAACAACCTGGCTGCAAAAATGTCTAAACCCAAGATTTTCCACAAAAGAAAACGGCAATTCATCTAAAATAATCATCTTCACTGTCGCTCGTCTACATCTGACTGGACAAAAACTGACAGCAACAAGATTACCATTTTCCTCATTTGTTGCATCACCACATCCGTCCCGGGTCAAGACTTTCTGTTTATCACTAGATTTAGCGTTTAAATATGATAGGGTAATTTTGTATGATCTCTACTGGTTGATTAATCAATACTACTCAAAGTAAAGATCAATATAATCTTGAACAAAGATTTCGGAAAGAAGAATAAAATCTTAGATTCAAAATAAACTGGGAATTGTGGAATGAAAATAC
Organism: Leavenworthia alabamica; assembly: GCA_000411055.1. Classification (NCBI taxonomy): domain Eukaryota; kingdom Viridiplantae; phylum Streptophyta; class Magnoliopsida; order Brassicales; family Brassicaceae; genus Leavenworthia; species Leavenworthia alabamica. The sequence goes on along the minus strand of KE158525.1, from coordinate 72,183 downwards.
AGAGATTGTTAATGAGGAAGAAGAAGATGTTTTGAAAACAAGAGACTTGATCGATACTTCTAAAATTAATGAAGTCTTCCTTTATAACGTTTCTAACTAACTGACGTTTCTAACTAACTACTTGAACTGACCAATCAGCTGACTCCCGCCACTTCAATATTATGCGTTTTAATGAAGTGATCAATACTATGCGTTTTATTAAGTGATCACTTTATCTCTATCAAATCTCCCTCCTTATGACAACCTTGACCTCAAGGTTGGATATGAAAGTCTGGAAACCTTTTCTGAATATCAAAGAGCAGTTCCCAAGTCGCTTCGTCCGCAGTTTCATTAGACCATTAAATTAAAACCATCGTCGCTGCCCGGCCGTGTCGTTTAACCATTTTCCGTTGCAAAATCAATTCAGGTTCACGATGTAATACTGGTTGGAGTACAGTAGGTAGCTCGGTAGTCGAAGTAGCAGAGCCCACACGCAACTTAAGTTGAGAAACATGAAAAACAGGGTGGATCAAGCACCCGGAAGGAAGATCAAGCTTGTAAGCAACTTTTCCATATCTGTCAAGAATTTTAAAAGGTCCATAAAATTTTGGTGAAAGCTTCTGATTGTGTAGCTGTACCAAAGAATGCTGGCGATACGGTTAGAGTTTCAAAAAAACGAAGTCACCAATATCTAACTCTCGCTCAGTACGACGCTTATTTGCAAAATACTCCATCCTATTCTGAGCCTGAAGCAAGTAGAACTGCAATAGTTGTAACATTTTTTCACGATCCCGCAAAAAACGATCCACTGTATCCACCTTTGACTCTCCGGGTAAATAAGGTAGGTGCTGAGGCGGCGGCTGACCATATAAAGCCTCATAAGGAGTCATGTGAATGGAGGAATGGTAACTCGTATTGTACCAAAACTCCGCTAACGGTAACCACTTACTCCACAAATGCGGTGACTCGGAACACATACAACGGAGATATGTCTCTAAACAGCGATTGACGACTTCACTCTGTCCATCTGTTTGTGGATGGTAGGCGCTAGATAACTTCAAGGTAACCCCATTTAATGAGAACAACTCCTGCCAAAACACACTCAAGAATACCTTGTCGCGATCGCTAACAATGGAAGAAGGAAACCCATGTAATCGGAAAACGATATCGAGGAAAACATGTGCGACTGTTACCGCTGTATAAGGATGTGAGATGCTATAAAATGGGCCGATTTACTCAATCTGTCAACGACAACGAAGATGACTGATTTCCCAAACGAATCCGGAAGGCCCTCAATAAAATCCATAGAAATATCACTCCAAACACTCGATGGTACCGGAAGAGGTTGTAACAGTCCCGGATAAGATTGCGTGTCATACTTACAACGCTGACACACATCACAACTTCTGATGAATTGTTGAATGTCTTTGTTGAGTCCTTTCCAATAAAACAAACTCTTAACCCTTTGACAAGTAACGTCACGGCCAGAGTGTCCACTTGAGCTTGAACTATGTAACCAGGCCAAAATGTCATGCCGAAGTGTTGAATCTGTGGGAACCACTATTTTTCCTTTCCGTCGCAAAATATCACGTAACCAAGTATAGTGTTTCCGAGAAGCAGGATCCCGTTGCAAGTCTCGTATAATATCAGAGATGACATTGTCCGCTGTATAGGCGGCCTGAACTCTCTGCAATAAATCACAATCCAAAACACTCATGGCCATATGTAAAATCTCCGTACCTTGGATTCTCGATAAAGCGTCTGCGACGACGTTCTCTTTCCCTTTTCGGTATTGAATCTCGTAATCGAACTCTAACAACTTAGGGAGCCATTGCTGCTGCACCGGTGTATTAAGTCGCTGCTCCAAGAGATATTTCAAGCTCCTCTGATCCGTCTTGATAATGAAGTGTGTGTTAAGTAGATAATGACGCCACTTTTGAACTGCATAAACCACGGCAAGTAATTCTTTTTCATATATGGAAAGATGCAGTTGTTTACCTTTCAACTGGCGGCTAATAAAAGACAGGGGATGTCCATTCTGCATCAATACCGCGCCGATACCTTCGCCACAAGCATCCGTTTCCACCACAAAATCCAGCTCAAATCTAGGTAATGCAAGAACGGGTGCAGAACATAAAGCTTCCTTTAACTGTAGCATTGCCAAGTCCGCTTCTGGTGACCAAGCAAAGGCGTCTCGTTTTGTTAAAGCTGTTAACGGTCCAGCAAGAAGGCCAAAGTTTTTGACGAACCGCCGGTAGTAACCTGCTAAGCCCAAAAATCCACGTAACTGCTTAACGTTTGTCGGTCGAGGCCAATCTTTGACAGCTTGTAATTTCCGTGGATCCGTGGAGACGCCCTGAGCGGATATGTAATGACCCAAATACTCCACTTTAGATGTTAAAAAGTCACACTTTGATTCCTTAGCATATAACTTGTTGGTACGCATCAGCTCAAACACCAAACGGAGATGTACTAAATGATCCTCCTGCGATGTACTATAAATCAATATATCATCAAAAAATATAAGAACAAACCTTCTTAAGAACTGTTTGAAAACTGAGTTCATCAGTCCTTGAAAAGTCGCCGGAGCATTAGTAAGGCCAAATGGCATAACTACATATTCATAGTGACCGCTATGTGTTTTAAAAGCCGTCTTGTGCACGTCGTCAGGGCACATACGTACTTGATGATAACCAGCTCGCAAGTCGATTTTTGAGTAAACCGTAGAATGTCCCAATTCATCCATCAAGTCCTCTATTAAAGGAATGGGAAATCGATTCTTCACTGTAATTCCATTCAAACTGCGATAATCGACGCAAAGGCGCCATGTACCATTCTTTTTCTTAACCAAAACTACCGGGGATGCATAAGCACTTGAACTTTCCCGTACTGTCCCTTGTTGCAATAGCTCTCGTACGACTTTTTCTATCTCATTCTTTTGATGCAAAGCATAGCGATACGGCCTATGATTAACCGGATCGGCGTCCTGCCTGAGTGTAATCCTATGATCATGATTCTCCCTAAACGGAGGTAAAGTTGTAGGCTCCTGAAAGATGTCAGTAAATTGTTCTAACAACTGTGATAACTCATCATTCTTGGTTGTACCGTATGAAGTATCCATGCCGCATAATGATAGTGTATCATCATCCACATTATCATCGATGAGAGTAAGCATAGCTAGGTGCAGATCTTGATCAGAACAGTTCTTAATTTTAGAAGCCTTAACCTCTTTAATAGACCCCGTTTTCAATCCATGTAACACCACCTTACGGAGTCCTCTCTTGAATTGCATTTCTAGTTTCTTAAAATCCCATGTAATCGGCCCCAAAGTTTCTAACCATTGTATGCCAAGTACCATATCACACCCGCCAAGTGGGATGACCATTGCACTGTCCGTAAATGTTTCATTTTGAAATGTCCATTGAAACTCTTCGACTTGTTCTCTGACTTTCAGCTTGTTACCATCTGCAACTTTTACCCTCCGCATACCAACTTCCTTCATTCGACATCCTAATCTTTCAGCCATGCGTTGATCCAGAAAATTATGTGTTGACCCGGAATCTATAAGAATAAACAACACATTCGAACCGTGCATACCCCTGACCTTCATTGTCCAATATTCCGAGACACCGGACACCGCCGAAATTGAAATTTGAGCCACTGTACCATCGTCAGTTGCGTCATTAAACCCTGGTTCATCATCGTCGTCAGCTATTTCACATTCCGTAAAATATAAGTTTGCTTTGCGGTGTGACATTTGATGCTCGCGAGACCATTTCTCATCACATTGAAAGCACAAACCCTTGGCTCTACGTTCTGCTTGTTGCTCTGGTGACAAGTACTTGCGGCCGAGCTTGTTACCTGACTCTCCTTTTGGTAATATAGCAGTGTCAGCGACCGGCTTAGGCAGCAAAGCTCGACTCTGTGTTTTATCCCCAGCTGCTCTGTTTACGATATGCGGTATGAAAGTCTGTTTTGGGTGAGCTTTCTCATACAATTTTCCCAATGTTAAACACTGTCGCACCGAGCGTGGAGAAAACATTTTGATATGCATTTGAGTGTCCAAACGAAGACCTGCAAGATAAGCACTCACCAAATACTCTTCGGATAGATCAAGACGTGCTCTAATGAGGTCAAACTTATGGTGATACTCCATTATGCCCTCAGTTTCGCGCAAATCTTTAAGTTCCGCCATGGGATCATCGTTGCCGTCATCAAACCTGTCACATAACATTTCCTTATATGTTAACCAATCAAAATTAATACCTACAGCCGTTTGAAGATTAGCCTGGTGCCAAGAAGCTGCCACACCATCAAAATGCATCGTAGCTAACTTAATTTTGAATTCTTGCGGTGTTTCATTCAATTCAAAGAATTGTTCAACACGAAACAACCAATCACGTAAAGCCGTTCCATTGAATCTGGGAAATTCAAACTTGGTTAATCTCGTGAGAGTAGAATACTGGTTGCTCTGTTTTTCTTGTGATCTGGGCATTGGTATCGCTGCGTGAGATGAAGAAGTCGCCTGAGTTCCCGATAATTTCGCCATTATATCATTCTGTTGCTTCATCAATTCCGCTAAAATCTTGGTGATATTTTCATTGTTTTCTGTAATTGTAAGTTGTTGGGATGCGATATTTGTATTCTGGTACGTGATTTTTTCCTCCATTGTTTTGCTCAGCTCGTCAATATGGCTCCGTAACCCGCTGATCTCGTCACCGCCTGTAACCGACGCGGAGGATCTGGTTTCAACGCCTTTCACCATTGTTGATTGGGTCCGAGATTCGAATGGCTCTGATACCTTTGATAGGGTAATTTTGTATGATCTCTACTGGTTGATTAATCAATACTACTCAAAGTAAAGATCAATATAATCTTGAACAAAGATTTCGGAAAGAAGAATAAAATCTTAGATTCAAAATAAATTGGGAATTGTGGAATGAAAATACAGAGATTGTTAATGAGGAAGAAGAAGATGTTTTGAAAACANTGATAGGGTAATTTTGTATGATCTCTACTGGTTGATTAATCAATACTACTCAAAGTAAAGATCAATATAATCTTGAACAAAGATTTCGGAAAGAAGAATAAAATCTTAGATTCAAAATAAATTGGGAATTGTGGAATGAAAATACAGAGATTGTTAATGAGGAAGAAGAAGATGTTTTGAAAACAAGAGACTTGATCGATACTTCTAAAATTAATGAAGTCTTCCTTTATAACGTTTCTAACTAACTGACGTTTCTAACTAACTACTTGAACTGACCAATGACTCCCGCCACTTCAATACTATGCGTTTTAATGAAGTGATCAATACTATGCGTTTTATTAAGTGATCACTTTATCTCTATCAAAATACTTCTTGCAAATTTCTTTATGCCTCTTCAAACCAGTAGTACCAGATTTTCCACATGTAAGCTCTTTGCCACAATATTTGCACTTTGCTTTTCCACCACCAGGTAATTTGTTGAAAATTTCCCATGCCGATGATCTTGGAGTTTGCTGTTTTTTGGAATCTGGCGGTGGAGAACCAGAAGAAGATCTCTTACGTCCACTTTCACCTTCGTTTGTTTTCTCATCTCTTTTATCCATCTGTTTATATTTTATATAGGAGAACAAAATAGTTAGTAAAAACATAACAAAATAAAAAAAAAAATCCAAAACAGGTCCACAACTAAAAGTGTAGCTACGTCTTGGTTAAAAGAGAGACTAAAGCATAGTTATCAAAAACCAATACAAATCAAATATATATTTGATACAGTTGAAACAGTAGCAGAAGAAGACACGAGAATCAATAACAAAAGCTGATGAAAAAATATTAGTATAATAGAGAGATAAAAGTAGAAACATACCTGATCAATGATGATATAAACTTACAAACTTGAAACAGAAATCTAAAAACGTAAAACAATATACAATGATATATTACCTGAAATCAAATATTAGTGGGCAATAATGATGGAGTAGTGACCCTTGTGATGTGAGAGTTGTGGAGTTACGGCTAACTATTATAGGAACTACCTAATTAGGTTTAAATTAATGTAGGAGTTTATTAAATAAAACAAAAATTTTGATATAGATTGAAATATGATAATTGATAATAAAAAATTTTGATCAAATATAATTAAAATTTTTAATATTTATAATTATTTATTATTATACTTGTTATATATATATTATAATATATATACATATATATTTATTATGTGTAATATAATATTTCCCAAATGGGATTTCGGGAATTCCCGTTTCCGTCCCGTCCCGTTCCCAAACGGGAATCAAAAACTTGTCCCATATGGGAATATATTTTAAAATGGGACGGAAATTTCCGAATGGGAATGTGACGGGAATTGTGCCCACCCCTAGAAGATATACCAACTTTATTAACACGATTTTTTTCGGTTGGTCAACTATAAATTGAGAGAAATGAAATTATAAAAACGAAAGCTGTCTTGTTGGATTCAAAAAGTTACTTCTTTAGCTACAAAAGAACCCGAAAAAGTCGATGAAAATAGAAAATATAAATAAAAAGTCGACAAAGATGATGAGAATATGAAAAAGAGTAAAATATTCAATCCAATGATTTCAAAAGCCTGAAGAGACCAGCTGCTTCTCTTATCCGAGAAAACTCAATGCAGAAAGCTTGTACTTCTATGAACAGATCCTTAACTGTTAACACCACCATTTACCAACCAAATTTTAAACATATATTAATTCAAGCATCTGTGAATATCTTTATTGATCTTTATTTGTTTTATTGGCAAATCAAAATACCAAATTTGGTAGCAATCAGTCAAAGAATACATACCATCAATGATGTTGTTACGAATTAGGCTTTGCAAGAAGACACAAACAAGCCTTACAAGCCTATTCTGCACGTATTTGTCTTGCTGCTACACATTCAAAGCAACATATCACCATACCATTATAAAAACAACTCATGTACACATTGTAAACTAACAAATCCGATAAGCATAAGTATTTAACACTATAATTGCATGCATATGAAGCTTTGATTTAAATGCCTAATGATAAATAAATAAATAAATAAAACAAAAGAAAGCTTTATTTTAATACCTTGGCGTTTTCACAAGATGATATGCAATTAGTGATGTACAAATGAAGAAATTCACTGGGAAGGTCAACTGCAGTTGTGAGGCGATTCACAACTTCCATTGAGTGCAGGCTCATGTCCATACTTACTAGAGCTGTTAAATAGCTGCACAAGCATTCTCAGTTTCTCACTTTAATTTTTAATATGTTTTTAGGTGATGACTTACCCAGTAATTTCTCGAGAGTTAATCAACTTGGTGAGAATCTCAACTGCTATTTGTGGATTGTGTTCTACTAATTGCTGAGAACAAGAAACACTAGATCACATGATAGAAGAGACGATAAGAGGGGAAAAAACAACTACCAGATAATGAGATCACATACCGGCAGCTTCCTTGGAGTGATTCCACAGTGAGAGACAAGATTTGGGTCATTTGTCAATTCTGTAGTGATGTACTGGCCAATTAATGAATAAAACTTGTTATTTTCTTCACTCAAACAATCAAGGCTTTCAACATTCATATAGCTACTGAGAGCTATTAGATCTTTTAATCAGATGAGAAAGGGAAAAAGTTATAGCACGACTTCACTCTCAAAACTGGAATGTCTGCATTAAATGGCTATCTTTATAAACTTTCAAAATTGTGCATATATAATTACTGTCACACTAGTAAACTACTTGTATGACTTTATGCACATGTCAAGATTTAAAGAGCAATATATACCTCTTGCTCCGTAGGTGAAAGTGTCACCTTTAAACCCTTAACAAGCAAGTCTCTAACTGTTGCGCCTCTGCTAGTATCAGCACACATTTTGTCATCCCAAACAAGCTCATGTTTGTTATCAGGATCAATCCAAAGCAACTGTAAGAAGTTAAATCATTTATTAGGTCAGTTGGATAATTTTATAAATAATTGATTAATCAGCTAATCTTTGCCTTACCTCGCTCTGAAGAACTGGGAACCTCGGAGGACATGGACGGATCCACCTAGGAGCTAATCCCCCCATTGTCAAATTGCCCAAAATTCCAGATATAGCCTCGTCTCTATCACCAGATCCAATTTTGAGATTCCCTCCAAGTTGCACATCAAACCTAAAAGATTATTTGACTCAAAGATCATCTATTAAATCAACTTAAAATTGCAACATGATGGTATAACACAGAAAATTAAGCTGGGTATAAAACATGAAGCTTGCGAGAAACAGATCAGAATAAAACGTATATAACAGTTGGAAAGAAACATAATCCTCTAACTAATAGGTTACGTACTCTGGAGAGTTAGGGTCACACCCACGAGGAACATCAGGATCATGCAAAAACTTATTGAGGGAGTAGTCTGCAAAAATGTGACTAGATGGTCCAGGATTGGCATTTTCACCATACTCTCGTTGCAGCTCTCCTAGCTCCGGAAAATCCTAACAGAACATAATCAAATCATTAACAAGAAAAGTTTCTCTAAATGTTCAACATGTAGTGTTAGGCTAGGTATACTAAAGGAGCAGTTATGATGAAGATAAGGTAGATGAAAAATATAATTGGAACATCAGATGCCGATGTATCAAGAGCTCTTACATGAGTAGAAGGATCAAACGATTTGGTATAATCCACAGCTGACTGTTTGAGAATCTGCAGGAGAGCAAACTATTGTTACTTTAACTGATCATGAATAAGTAATTAGTATCCACAGATCACCGAAATCATAAAATTATACAAATCAGGAGTGTAAAATAATGTGAACAAAAGGAAGGGCTTCAAATATGCATTGATTTCTGACAAAGATAACTGAACCCAGTAAACAAGTTTTCACCAAGAAAACAAAAGTCTTACAGAGTATATATAGAAAAAAAGAAATAATAATGGCCTTAGAAATCATAGTTCGTCCACAGGAGCATTATGAAACACGACATCTTAAAATGCGTTGGGGGAAAACAGTGTGATTGTGTGAGCACAAAATTTTAATTTACATGGAATTGGCAAAAATAAGAAACAGGAAAATAGCTCAAGGAAACCAGCTATAGCCTACCTCTTTAATGCTGTTGTAGTTATTCCAATGTAACAGGTGCAGAAGAAATGCTCTCTCATACTTTTCCAGTTTCTCATTACAAGCAGCCTACAAAAGGCAGAGATCTTGTTATTCTATTACGATATAAATTTATCTTCAGGGAACACAGGGGACCTCATCATTCACAACTACCATGCCATTTCGAGAAACAAATGACATATACTAACTACCAAATCTAACACTTAAACCTGTTTTTGAAACCCAAATTTTATCAGAAATAAAATTTATACAGCATTGATTATTACATTAGGAGACAATCAACAAGAACTGAGCTACACAACACAACTGACAAGACAAATAAATAATCATATCTACCATGTATGGCTAAGAAATTTTCAATCTTTTTCAATGGAGTCCACATATTATAGACACAAGGAAGGCTGCTTACACTTATCATTTCAGATACAAACGGGTTGTGAGATGGTTCCTGGGAAGAATAGCAATTGTATATGATAGCAAATCCGATAAGACGTTCAGTACCCCTGAATGCCACTTGATCCTGACACTGAACCAAACTTCATTCAATTAGTCCCAATCTAAGAACTGTAAGTTCGAAATGGTATAAAATATAAACAACCCTCAAAAAGTTTTTTATCACATCGATTTATCCCCAGGTATATACAATGAGTAATATAGCAAAATAAAAAATAATATTTGATAAATTCAAACACTTGATTTCATCCACAAATTCAATATCTGAAACATCGTGTAAGCGTTGAGTAGAAAAGCACAAAACCTCGATTGCTAAATCCTCAAAGGTAAAATTAAAAACCCTAGATTCAAATCAAAAGCTTTTAAGAGAGATATCCACAAAAAAAACTCTATACTGTCACACAAACAAAAACACAAAGTTGAGCAAAGGGAACAAGTTCAAAGGAAGAAGATGAAACATAGCAAAGCACATGCCTGCAATAGCGTAGAGAGAGATGAGCAGACAATGAAGTAACGATTTCTTAGGATTTTTGAATTGAATTCCGCGAGAACGTCTTCAATCGGCTGGAGATCCGATTTAAGCAACGGCAAGAGAATCGCCGTCTCTTCCATCTTCATAATCATCATCGTTGATGATCCGCTGGTGCGCTAGACCTGGATTCCATTATTCAATCTTTAGACATTTATTTATACCTCTTGGCCACTCAGAAGGTTTCGAGGATAGACTTTTGAGGCCATTTTTGTAATTTGGCATTCTCACTTTTTTCATTAACTTTAAAACATGAAAAGACCAAAAAATATTTGGCAATTATACGACCAAATTAACTTTAATTTCTATAAATAATATTAAAATTAATTTAAGAGTAAATTACCATTTAATAATTCACATGAATTAAAAATTAAATTATATATTTTGAGAAATTACACAAAAACCAAACAATAAATACTAAACTCAACCACTAAATACTCAACCCAAATAATAAAAAATTAAATTCAACCACTAAATACTCAATTCAAACATTAAATTAAAAATATAATTTTAATAAAAATAGTATTTATATCTAATTAAAGAAAATAATATAATTTTGTACTAAAAAATATAAATGATGGTATTAGAAATAATTACTCAAAAATATTTTGTTTTACTAAAATATAAAAGATTTTGACCAAAATGAAAAGATTTTTTCTTTTTTTGAGAAATATGATTCAATTACAGGATGAATAAGTTTTTCTGGAAATATATGATATTACAACAAACTACATTTTACAATATTTTGCAATTTTTAATTTTTTTTTGCAATATCATAGATTCGAATTCCATACAAGTATAAAAACTATGCATATTTAACCAATAGAACAAGACTGATTTCACTAATTTTTAAATATTTTTAGTTCATTTATGAAAAACTCTTTAAGTGTAAATTAGAGGCTAGGTTGAAGTTTTTTTAAACTAAAAAAATCTATTTTTAGGTTTAAAACCTTTACACTAAAATCAAAGATTTTGGATTTAACTTCTAACCTATTTTTAATAATTATAAATTATTAATTTTGACAGATTATTAAATTTTTGTCACTGGTTTTTATCGTTTTTAGAGTAATTATGCGTGTATATATATAAGTAAATTGTATGTGTTTGTTTCAAATTTATTTATATCATTTTGGAAGAAGAAAAATCCCAAATTTAATCAAAATCAAGTCAAACACCTACGAAAGTAACTCAATCAAAAGCAAGTTTTTATCAAATGAAAAAACAATAAACAAATAAGAAACAAGTTACAATTTCAAACTGAGTTATTTCATACTATCATACTCGATAGTCAATACATACATAATACATTTTGCAATTCTAATCATATTTAATCAAATCAACGAAACCGAGTTTTCCACTTCGAAGTTTAAATGTTCATGTGTGTGGCTCATAGAGAAAGAGCAGAGCTAAGGTTCATGGGATTCATATACTTGGTGGTACCAGTCAAGATTTGACGGACTATTATACGGTTTGCTTTCTCTGTCGGATGAAACGCGTCCCAAAACACGTATAAATCGCGGTTCGGACATAAGTTCGATATTATTGTACACAAACCCATCCCATTGTAGGGCCCTTGTCCACAACAAGCAACCTTCGACGTTATAAATCCTAAAACAAAATTAAATAACTGTTAGAACCATTTATTGTCGATGGAAATCAGATAGTTAAAAGTTAAAAAGTAAAGAATTCTATTTTTACCATAACTTCGTGGACTGCTTAGAAAATCTATTTGCATTCGGTTAGTGTTTGCTGTAATAAATACATTTCTACCAATTCTTCTGTTAAGTTCATTAATCATTTGGGTTAGTTGAGGATCATATAAAGACGCAGCTCGTTGTAGCTCGGGAGAGCATCTCCCATTCGTCGAGCCTGATCTCACAAGCTCAGCTGGTGCACATCCTAATGGTCCGGCTCCAGTCACTAGAACTCTACCCACTCCAAACGAACTTAACCTCTAAAACATAACACAAAAGATTAACACCATCTTTATCTTATATTAATAATACTTATATATATTTTTTTACCACTTACCAATAGTATTTTTTTGTATTCTGAAATTAGAAATCGGACGTAGTCGGGTAGAGCGAATTGTCGTGATCTAGCGGAATATGGGAACAAGAAATAGTTGTTAACAAAATCGTTTCCACCGACCGTGATTAATACGAGCGATTGACTCACGAGCCGCTGCGTCTGCGGTCTCCCAACCAAGCGACTCACACGTTGTTGGTATTGTTGAAAGTACTCGAGTTGTTGGTACATTCTTATTATATTTATCTGCATACCAAAAAATCATATATAGATAACCGGGAAATTTATGGTAATTTTTAATTTAAAGTCAATTCCCGGTTTAATTACTTACGAATTGAAAGCCGGTATCGTTGAGAATTCCGATGCCAGCTGACGCAAAATTGGCACCGTGAAAAAGCCTTCTGCCTCTTAGCTCTGGACTAAGGTATGGTAACGGAGACTCTTCATTGCCTATTGACTCACCTAACCAATATTAACCAATTGATTATTAATTATTAATTAATTTGGTTATTTTAAGTCTTTGTGTATTCATCAAAAAATTGAAGTTGAACCAAGATAAACTCTAAACCGATTAAGGAGACTAGTAACCATACTTAACTGATAATATCTGCAATGTTAAGGCCGTTGGAAAACCGGCCGGTTGGTCTCCGTGTTGGATAATCGATTCCATACGGAGGAGAATCGGCACGTGCAGTTGTCACCAGATAGTTGTTGTTGCCACTGTCGACAAGTGAGTCACCAAACACGAAAAAAGCACGTGCCTCGACCATGAACGGACCAAACATGACCAACACTAGTAAGAGAGATACGAATGCTATAACCACCGATTCAGTTTTTCTAGTTGATATCGCCATAACTTCGTTATGTTTAGTTGATTTGTGAAAAGTGACAATGAAATGAAAAGGAATACTCGAATTTATAAAGTTAAGTTTTTGGTTTTCACTTTTTTAGGTGATTTATTTAAATGTATTCAATCTCGTGTTACAGCCAAAAGTGCTGATATTTTTAGTTTTTTTTTTTAACAGTCTTGCTATTATAAAGAAGAGAACTATATACTATAATATTTTATTAGAATTACCAAAATACGTGTGGTCCAATATTTTATTTGAATTACCAGAATTGTACATTTATGTACAGAAGCTCACATCCTTTTTCTGCAACTGTTTTGTACTTTGGTTTCGCTGACTTTAATAATTTTCTTAAAGATCTTAGGTGTCTAGAATTGTTTACTGCACTCTATAATTCGATTAAATCTCATATATAACCAACATATTTTGTCTTTCATTGTGACTCAATGTTACAATTATTATTCAATGCCACCTATATCCACCTCAAGTTTCACAAGAAGAGAACGAATGAAAGCGTTGGGACATAGATGATAGAACGCTTTAGTTCTAACAAGAATTCACATGAGGCTTGTGTATGACAGCTTATATTGTACAATAATAAACTGTCCTGTAGTAAAAAATCATAGAAGTTGATAAAAAAATCCTAATGTTTTAAAAGTTCATATACATATTTGATGATCTTTACCCACTTTGAACCATATATACACTCGTATTCAGCATTTGGTATACAATAAAATAGCATCATGGCATAAAAAACCGCTTAGATTCTGAGTAAAAAACATTGAACGTTAAACACTAGTTAGTTCATTAATATTAGTACCACGTAAATCATTTGACTTTTTCACCGGAATGGTCGAGATAAAAAAAGCATAATGACTCTTTAACATAAAAAAGGTATAATCACGACAACAATACTATATAAAACTGAGAAATCTAATTATAAAATATATTGGTTAAGTTACCAATAGGCCCAAATAATCCAACACCGTAACCCAGACTAATAGCCCACTTAACGTTTACTCCGAACAAAAGCCCAACTGTTAGCCTTGTGGATCATCAATCAGATTCCGTTTCAAGAGCGCGCCACGTCTTCAACCATACTGTTACCGGTTCGTACCGGTTTCTTCGCGGTTCAATTAGTCTCAAGAGTATAAAACAGAGCAGATTCTTTTGTAATTAGGTTTCTTCTTCTTTTACTCAAACACAGTCGCCATAGCTTCACGCCGACGATTCAAGGTAAATCAATTTCTTTTATCGATCATCTTCTCGATTTGATTTCGACCTGGTTTCGCTTATTCTTACTTGCTCATCGTCTCGATTGCTTACCGAACAGAGAATTAAGCTCAGATTTATTGGAGTTCATAACTACGTGTCTTTAAACCCTAAACCCTAGCTGAACAAATTCATTCATAAAAGAGGATGCGACCTCCTCCGTTTAATTCCTTCCAGCCTCAACCTCGTCCGCAGCGACCGCCACATCAACAACAACAGGTCTCTCTCTCTCTCTCTCTTTCTCTTTAACTCCCTCAAAATCTCTCCTTTTCACTAGTTGTTTCTTTGTATCAATGTCTCTGTTTTTTTTTTGCTTTGCATCTTCAGTTTCCAAATCACCAGCAACATAATGGGTATCAGAACAGTCCACAAATGATGAATAATCCAATGATGGGTCACATGAACAATCCAATTCGAATGCCTAATATGCCAATACATCCTCAATTCTTTAACAATCTACCCAATATGGCTCAACAGCAACAACAACTTCATCAGTTTGCTATGCCCAACCATATCAACCAGTTGCTTCCTAACCTCTTGGGAAATCTTCAAAACCTTATGGGTCATTCACTCCCCTTAGTTCAACCCAACTTTTTCCGACCTCCTCTTGAACCTTCTGCTTTCAATTCTCAGCCACAACTTAATAACTTTAACTCTCTTCCTTATCCTCCTGTTCCAAATTCCCATCAAAATCACCAATCACACCCTCCTGGTTTCCCAGGGCCAAGACCACAGGTGACTCTTCTTCTTTCTTTGCTTTCTTGTTTAAGTTCTTATTGTTGTTGTTCTTTTAGTTAACTTGAGCTTTCACAGGGCCAGGGGCAGTCCGTAGGAATGGTCGATAATACCAATAGTTCCAGTTCTCAAGGGAATGACTTTCAAAATAAATTTACTAATAATCAGAAATTCAAAGGCCCAGGTCAAGGTCAAGGTCAAGGGTATGTTCCTACTATTTGCTCGTTTTAAAAAATATTTGTTTGCTTTGTTCTTGTTTTACTTTTATATGCATTCTGATTATTGTAGATTCCAGAGATCTCAGTTTCATCAAGCAGATAATGGAAAGAGGAATTTCAATAAGGATCGTGTTGGCAAAGGTGTGTTCTTTTCCAATAAATCACATATCTGTCTTGAAATTGCAGAAATTATTCATCAAATTAGTAAATACTTTGAACCCTCATAGTTTCCCTTGTCAATGTTAATTGTTGATACTTTTTCAGTATGAGAAAGAAGAGTTAGACTATATATTTCCAAATATTTAATATATGTCAAATTAGTATTGTTGTGTTATAAACCTTGGTATTGCCAATCGTTAATGTATTCCATACCTCAGTATCTAATTCCAAGTTTCTCTCCATTTATGACTGTTTGCAGTTAACCGTAATAAGATGGCATATGGGCACAATGGGTCTGATGCGGGTAACATAGCTAAGATGAATACAAGGTAGTGTCAGGTCTCAATATTATAAGCACCTTGCTCTTTGGCTCATTGAATGTCTTTTGGTTCAGAAGTCATTTTTGTGCTATTCACGTTCATTAACCATTGTGATCTCGTAATATTGGATCGGATTATTGTCTGGATTAAATCTTTTGTTATTTTTTTTTTCAAGTTCATGTCAGATCACTGGGACCAGTATCTAATATTATTCTTTTCATGATATTTTTGTGCAAGAGTAGATTACCAACTTGGGCCTATTCTCCAAAAGAAATTCAGCGATGGCGTGAAGCTCGGCGAAAGCATTTTCCAACGAACCTCAATGTTGAAAAGGTTAGAGTAGTCCTCCCTCAGCCTTTGTTTTGTTGCCTTGTTGGTATTCACTCTTTTGGGGGAAATATTGAATGCTAAGTTATCTTTTCAGAAACTAAAGAAAAATGTTTCAGACGGAATCCTTGATGAGGAAGCAAAAATGCGTCGTCAGGTACGCTTTATTTTGGTTTACCCCTTAGTTTTTTCCACATCTTACTTATACTGTAACTGTTATGGTTATTCTAGACACAGTGCATTAATATGAATACTAAAACTATAACTTGTTAACAAGTAATCTTCAATAAGCTCAAATCACCATTAAGATCAGCTTGCTAATGCTATAAATGTTGAAACTGGAATATCAGTAGTATCATGGTTTTTGTTTTGTTCTAAAGTTGAGGCCTAACATAATATGCCGTCTAGTTAAATTTCCAAAAGGTTATGAATTATGATGGTGAAAAAAGCAGTTGTGTACTTATATTGGATTCATAGTTATCTATTGGGGTGTTCACGTAATGGTGAACGAGTTCAATATCATTAGGCTTGTTATAATCCTCCCTTTATTCTACTCATATGTATTCTTTCAGTTACCATTTTCTTACCTTATATAGCCTTTAATTTTTGCATTGCAGCAACTCCGGGAAGTTTTAGCAAAGCAAGCTGAGTTAGGTATTGAAGTTGCAGAAGTTCCTTCACATTATTTATCCAATACAGATGAACAAGTTAATGGAGATAATAGAGGAGACAACAATGGAAAATTTCGATCTAATTATGGTAAAAAGGGAAGATTCCAGAATAATAGACATAATAAGAGAAGACATGGTAATAAAGACAGGTTCAATAAGAAACCAAGGCTCCAAGACAAAAACTCCTCCCAAGAATCTTCCATGACGACGAGAAAACCTACATTGCTTGAGAAGCTCTTTAGTGCAGACATAAAGAGAGACAAAAATCAGTTATTACAAGCCTTGCGGTTCTTGGTAATAAATTCATTCCTAAAGGACTCACCAGAGCAACCTCTGAAGTTGCCTTTGATTACGGTAGAAGAAACTGGCTTGGAAGATTCCACAACTGAAGTTTTATGCGATGACCATTCTGATGATGATGATGATAATGTTGATGTTGATGTTGATGTTGATGCGGATTGGAATGCTGATGATAACTTATGTGATGAAGAAGCTGTTGAGTGATAACGATGAGTTTATGTTTGTAAGGATTTTGTGGTATTATTTTATTTTTGACTATATATATATATGTTTTCTGATACATGAAATGTTAAGATGATAATTAAAAACTATGATTTGTGTCGCACAACAATCAAATTTCTTTTGAAGATACTAATGGTTATATCTGGCTGATAAGACGTATTTAACAAAGTTATGTGATATTCTTTTGAAAATAGATTTCAAAAGCTACAACAGTGACTTGTACATCCTCGTCTTCGACACTTTAACCAAGGTTATCTTAGAACCACCCGCATGATCCTTGATTATTTTGATCTGAGTTCCAAGTAATGGAAAGGAGATGCTTGAATCAGTGTGTTAACACATGCCCAGCTTCTCCTATTTACTTGCACACTATACTTGATTTAGACTACGAACGTAGTGATTTTAGAGATGATGTATGAAAAGTTTAGTTTATTTATAAAAACTAGGAAAATAAGGGCATACGTCAAATACTTGGTCTTGTAGTCTGCTCACACCAGAGCACATCTTTGATAAAATATGGACCAACACTTGGTAATTGGTATCTATTAATTTTCTTATTGTTTTATCATTTAAGAAAATTCAAAACATCCTCAAATCTATAGCTTATATACACACACATAGGACTACATGCAAGAAGAAAAAAAAAACACCCATAATCGATGTGTAACAAATTCATAATATCCTAACTCGAATTTTAAGAAACATTTATGATAAATGATAATAATAATAATAATAAAACTCAAAACCAATTCCATGGATGTTGAAACTCATCACAACACCAATTCTTGAAATCTCCATTTTTGCCAATTAACAAACCCAAATCATCAATCTGCAAAAGATCATCCATCTCTAAATACCCTGTTCCAGTCCCCTCCACCTCTGGCCTATGTGTCCCCTCTCCGCAGCTACTAGGAACTGATATACTCTCCTTATTGTCCGACGAGCCACACGATGATGACACGTCATGTTCAGATTTCTTTTCTTGCCCCACAAGAAACCTAGTCCACGCTTCATTTGTTGTTCCATAATTATGATTCATCGTCGGTTTCAACTTCGTCGAAAACGTCAGACTAGAGCCTTTACCTCCGCAACCACTCGCAGCACTTACGCTTTGTTGATCTTGTGAATCACTTTGCTTTGGTAATAACCAACAACAACTTGACCCACTTGAAGACGTATAACGATTATAACTACGATCTTCTTGTAGAAAATTCAATCTCCCTGACCACGAACCTCGTGAACCACTTGCCGGACCGAGACCAATATCCAACCCACGAACTGTATCGACCTTATAAGCCCAAGAACCTGATCCGTGGGCTGAAAAGGACAAGTTCTTGTTTACTTCTTGATGTTGAGGGTGCAACAAGTTGAGTTTAGCCTCGTGACCGTACAGTTTTTTAGCAGCTTCATCGTAAGCCATAGCAGCTTCAACCGAAGTATTAAACGTGCCAAGCCAGAGACGAGTCCCACGGTTAGGCTCACGGATCTCAGCAACCCATTTACCCCAAGTCCGTTGCCTAACTCCACGAAAAGTACAAGTAGCGTTCTCTGGACCACCTTTACCTTTCATACAACCTTTTCTAGACCTCCCTATGTTCCGTTTCTTGGCTGGGGGTTGCTCTTCTTCCATGGTGTTTTGTTTGAGAGGTTCAATTTTCGTTTATTGAAATTTTTGTTAAGACTATGAAAAGTGTGGTTCTATATATAGATGTGGACACGTCATGAGTATACTTATTCTTACGTGGCATATGTATATATGAGTGTGTACGTCAGTATGAGTGTGTATATATGAAAACTGATGTAAGGGATCTAGTTTAGTTTATTGAATTTATTGTCTACGTTACACGAAAGTGACCCCGACCACTGTCTTGATGATGACTCACGTGTTTCTCTTTAATCCCATCTCCTTAAAAGTGAAAATTAAAACCTTTTCAATACATAATATATTGGTATTAGTTATTGATACTCGAACATATTATTTGTCTGTTAATGACCGAGTGAAATTCACATATTGATGCGATGATCTACGCTTGCATGTCCCTTTCAAAATATTTTCTCGAATTATTCTTTAGTATACTGTATACGATGTAGTTAACAAAACACCTCAGCGACGAAACAAACGTAATAAAATTTTATGAATAAAATGATAAAAAGTTATGATAATGATACTACGGTTGTGTTTTTTTTTTTTTTTTAATATTAGGTTCTAGGTTTTACTTAGGTATAAGTTTCACCTTTTTGTTTTTGGGTAGGAATAACATTTTAGATAAATAATCAAATGTGTCAAAACTAAGAAAATAATAATAAAATAAATACGTAGATATATGAGTTCATACATTAGATGCGAAAATGAATTGTCATAGTTGTATGTCACGTGTCAAGATCGAGAAGGGCCTGGCAAACGAATCGGAACAGATGGCTCAACAGTCATTAGGGTGCTTCGGCTCGAAGTATCTGTTTTTAGACCACTATTTATTTAATCCCCTTCATTTACTGAAACAGTTCATTTCCTAGTTGGTAAATTAAATCAGACTTTTTAATATTATAACAATTTTATCATCTATGGAAGACTTATTTTCTTGCCTAGATTTCACCTATTTATAAATGTGAAAAATACAAAATATCACATTAATATGAATTTTGCTGGGAGAACATATATTCATTGTGGTTGTACGATGATTATTACATTGTACACATTTATATACACTAATAAATTTTTGTTTTCATAAATAACTACACAATAAACATTCTAACACAGCTTTTAGTTCAATCTACGTTGATAAGTAATTAATTAAAAATACGTTGACAAAATAATTAATTAAAAAGATTTGACTTTACTATCTATAAAGAGTGATTGAAATTCTGAATATACAAAACAGTTTATATAATTCAGTCTATGCGAAATAACTCAAACACAATAAGATCATTCTATATGAAATAACTTATAGTGACATTTCTTTTTCCTCTATGTTCGATTACATTAACAAAATTTTGTTAAGCGTGGCGAGTGGCGACAGAAGAAAGTGGAAAGAGAGAGGAGCTTAAGATGCATGGGGAAGAACAAGTGTGAGATACTAAGAGGTGGCTCCGGGGATGAGTGTCACTCTTACATCGCTGAGGCTCCGACACTTGTTTTATTCTTTTCCCCTACTTCTTGGAAGTTATCATTTATCAAATGTCTTTTGATTGATCTAAGTCGTTCTATGGAGCTGCTAGGGAAACCTAAATACAAATAATCTTTTTATATATGGGTCTGTTTGTTTTCTAATTTTGTATTTTTATTCAAATGAATTATTTAAATAGATCATTTCAATAGTTTATTTAAATGTTTTTTATTATAGTTAGTTTTTTGTTTTTTAATCTGAACCATTTAGAAAATAACATAAATTAATATTTGTTTTATGATAAAAATTTATCACTTTGATAACTGTTTTAGATATATTAAAAACTTATACTACTTATTTTAAAATGAAAATATTTTAATTTATTAACAGAAAAATTGTATAGTTATTTTTTTTAGTTAAATCCGCTAAATATAAAATTGAATTTTCTACAAAAATTATAAAATTTTTTTTACTTTTTGTTGAAAAAACTAGAGAATATATTTTTATATCAAAAATATAAATTTAAAATTATATTTTCAGAAAATCCGTAAAAATATTAATTTTTGCAGAAAAGCGAAAACTTATTTTTTATTCAAAATCGTAAAAATTCAATTTTGATGAAAAAAGTATAATTATATGTAAAAACGAAAAATCTCATTTTATGCTAATATTATAAAATCTCAATTATGGTAGAAAATTACAAAATCACATTTTTTACCAAAAATAAAAAACGAAAAATTTTAAAATTTTCAAAAATAAAAATATAAAAAAATATAATATCCATATATCAATATTTACAAAAATTAAACTAACAAATAAAATAAAAATAATTAAATGTTAATTTAATATTTTTTATTTTGGATGAATCATCTCCATCCAAATGGTCCAATTTGGATCATCCAAATGGTTTTTAAAATTTAGATTAAATTTTAAAGATAATTCGGATGGACAATTCTTTTTACTAAACAAACATCAATTTTTATCTCCATGCTAATGATTCATTTAGACGGTAAAACAAACAGCTCCTGATTAAAATTCAGATGGACTGATTTTTTTCAACTTTGTTTGAAAGCAAATATAACTCTCAAACACTAGCATATATGGTCAAAATAGTTTTATAAAAGACAAAATAAACATTCTTTTGGGAAAATTCTCTGAGACTTCAGTCAAAATAAAACAACGTTACTAACCATTAAAACAACAAAAATCGCAGATTGATAGATTTTTATTTTATTTTCTAATAGATAAGTGATAAGAGGCAAGTGTCCACTGAATTTAGAAATAGGTTGAATATGTTTGATCGGCCAAAGTTGTTCCTATAAGCGAACTACTTACGCGGCCCCAACCGTTACGGGTTAAGTTGACGCTTGAATCGAATCCATCTTCACTGATCGTTCAAAACACTCAATAGTTTGTTGATTATTTAAGAAAAGTTTTGTGTAGTATTGTCTACATATCAAGGTCTAGCTGATGAAAAAAATGAGATAACACCAACCAAACCATGTGAATCTTTGGATATATCACTTGACAATCTTTGACAAAGTGTTATTGTTTGGGCTTGATTGATAACAACACAAGTTCAAATTCAAGAGGATCTCATGACACGAGCCCATGTGATCCAACGCCCTCATCCAGAGCAGTGACATCATTATATAACCTTAATTTCAGTTGTTGTACATATTTCGTTTAGTCGTCGTTTGATTCAATAACAACTAGTTCCAGCAACTAAATTATTTATAGTCATCAGCTAAGCGAATCTTCAATAATTAAAAAAAATTTAGCGTTTCAAAATTATAATCGTTAATGATCTTAATCTATCATCCAAACCAATACTTACAACCACAAAAAACTAATCACTATCACTAGTAGTCACATTCATTGAAAACTCGTATAAAATTAACATCAATATTTGCTATATTCAAATGCTTATGCTATGTTGAAATCCTATTCTCAGGCGACCATTTAATTATTAGTTTACAAATTTAATTATATTAATTTATTTGCACATAAAACGTAGTCATAAAAATGGTATTGTTTTACGAATTTAGTTAAGAACCTAAATCTGGGGCCGTAGCTAGTAGGAAGGTTCATACTAATTATATATCGTGCTTTGTTTAACATAGTATCATTAATACATTCAACGAGTACTACGAATCAGAAGCATCTAATATTCGGTTGAGCAAAGTCCGAGAAACAAAATCATTATAATAATCTGTTTTCTTCATCTTGACCGTTGGTTCAACATATATGTTTAATCCAACAACCTTTCATATATTATTTTTAATTATTTTTGTGATAAAATATATCAATATTCCATATAATGTTTTATTGACAATAATGTTATATATGGGAATTTGGTAAGAAATGCATATAATGTTATCAATGCCCAAATTCATTATACATTTATACTGACCTAACACATACCCATCAGCCCATGTTTCTTAAATTTTATTTTAGGCTCCAAATCATTTAAAGGTCATTATAACCACGAAATTTTGTTCCAATGTTTCTCTCATTCGTTATACGTGCAAAACAGTTCGTTTGGAAGGTTGGTCACAAGAGAGAACCTCAGATAAAACTACATATAAATGTTAATTTTATTAATTATTTTTAAATGTTTTTGTGAATGATAGACATGCATGTAAATTAAGGTTACATAATCCATTACAGACTACAAAATAAGTTTTTCTAATGGGATACTTGAGTTGTTTATAATCATATCATCTCGAATCTGATAACTCTATTCAAAGTGAGTTCGTATAAAGTGGAAGTGGATATAGACATTGACCCAATTGGTATATATATCTTTAATCATACTAGATCTGTCATGGACCACTGTAATAAAACCGCAGTGGCTATATATATATTTAACATTTAATTGATAAATAATGTCTTCTACCAGAAAGTCAAACTAATGAAATATAGATTATAAACTGAGACTATAGAACAATTTCTACCATGATATATACATAAATTATATATTAACACATAAGGGAACATAAAATTTAGAAAAATAACAATTTAAATGATTATAACTTTGAATTCAGTTGGTATGTTCATAATTAATCTGTTGAAATTGGTTCAGACATCGCATTCAAAGTGTGTATTAATATGCATACAAAATAATGATATTAAATCTTAGGTGTGTATGGGTACGCTGTTAAAAGACGCCACGTGGGACTAAGTACCAAACTTAGATGATGTAACTAAAAAAAGCTGGTCAATCGAAACCCTCAAGCAAAGATATTAAACGTTGATTAGATTAATACTAATCATGTGATTAATTTTGATCTACCTCGTGCATATCCCACTACAACCTTAATTACTACATTGACTTTGTTATTCTTACAAACTAAATTAAACCAAAACAATTTGGTTAATCCATTTTGGTTGTTACTGTTTGAATAGACAAGAGTTGTACAATTCACAAAGCTCGAATTTATTATATGTCTATACACTGTGTTTATATAATTATAAATATATGTTTTTTTTGAATTATGTATTTATTTATTGAAAGAGAGAAAAAAAAAGAAAGAGTGACAGATGAAAACATTGAAGGAGTGTCATAAAAGGGAAGAAAGGTTTAGTTAGTTGGGTAGCTCTCTCTATTGTATTTATAGTTTCCCTTTCCTTTTATTTTCATTTATTTCCCTTAACTTTATTTTAGTTAATATTTGCTTTATTCTCTCATACACACATGTATAAAATGAACATCTTCTCTTTTTATTTCTTTTATTTTTTATTAATAAAGAAAAATACAACAATTAAACCCACCTATATAAAAATGAAACCAATGCAGAGGCAATGATGAATCTTGATTTGATCTTCTTCTTGAAAACTTCAATTGCTTTCACTTCTTCTCTTCTCTTCCATTTCCATATTTACACTTCATAATATCTCTTCACCCACTTCTCTTCTTCCCCATTTATAACACACACACACAAATATATACATTTATATAATTTCAGCTAGCTACAGTATTTCTTTAAAGTCTCTTTCTATTTTCTTGAAATGGTCCTTCTCTCTTCTTAACTTTCTAAGAATCTGTCCTCATTTCAGTTTCCATTTCCTTCACTTTCTCATTCTCTCAACATTGAATTGTGATATATACAAGCAAAAAGCTTTAAAAGATCAATCAATGGAGGTTATTGGTTTTGTATCTACTAGAAGTCTTCTTCTTTTCTTTGTTATTGTAAGTCTCTCTCTGAGCCAGAAGGTTACATGTATCTCTGCCTTTAACAACACCAAACCATATAGAGTAGTTAGTAGCTTGAGACAGGAGAGGATACAAAAGCATTTGAACAAGATCAACAAGCCTCCTGTCTTCACCATTCAGGTTAGATATATGTATATGTTTCATTTATATATTTGATTTTTAAAATTTTTTTATTATTTTGTGAAATATATAACTTTTTTTTGTTATAAATAATAATTTATAGAGTCCAGACGGTGATGTAATAGATTGTGTAGCTAAAAGTAAGCAGCCAGCTTTGGATCATCCACTCTTAAAGCATCACAAGATTCAGGTAAGTCGAAGAGCTACTAATAACATATTGGTAACATAGCAATTAGCAAATATCAGTTTAATATGTTTATAATTAACATATATATATATATTAAGTGAATAATATAACACTTGTTCCTTAGCTAAATAGCCTAAATACAAATAAGAAAATTTATGAAAACAATAGTAAATAACTTAAAGTATGATGTTGATGGATCCGATGTGACAAATAGTATATACAAGCATAGTGTTTCTTAATTCTTATTTTTATAAGTGTATATATATATATATATATATATATATATATTTGTCTTTATATTATGTTAAAAACCACTTTTTCGATGAGAACTGGATTATATGATATGAATAATGCAGAAAGAACCGAAGAGAATGCCGAAGATGATGGATAACAATGATGTCAAAGAAGCATCAAATGTATTGGAAGGTGCATGGCAAATGTGGCACGTGAACGGCACGAGGTGTCCTAAGGGAACTGTTCCTATACGACGCAATACAATGAATGATGTGTTTAGGGCCAAGTCTTTATTTGACTTTGGCAAAAAACGTCGTAGTATTGACCTTGATCGACGTACAGAAAAGCCTGATGCTCTCGGCACTAATGGACATGAGGTACACTCGATTCTAATCTCTCATTTAGTATTTACATTTTTTCAGCATAATTACATAATATCTCTTCTTCGAAAAAAAAATTTACATCAATTTTGATGCCTATATATCTTAATATATATACATATATCAAAGTTTAAATTGTTGATACCTATATTATATACGGAGTATATTTCTATATCAATATTAATGTGAATTGTCTGTGTAATCATTTAATTATGGACCCATATTACAGTTTCCAATGTCAGTCTCATTAATTAAATTTATAAAATACATAAAACATATACGCATTCTATGAAATTTAAGATCCGGTCTCGTTATCATAGTTCTTGAAATTAACATACAACTATCATTAAAAAGATTGGGATTATAATTATGATTTATAAGAAATTAATCTCAAAGTACTATATAGTGAAATATTGAAAAGAAACAATAATAGTAGTGAATAATTAATATAATTTGTGGGGAATATAATGGGAAATGATAGCATGCGATTGCGTATACGGAAACAACGTCGGAGATATATGGAGCCAAGGCAACGATGAACGTGTGGGACCCAAAGATTGAAGAAGTGAATGAGTTTAGTCTCTCACAGATTTGGATTCTCTCTGGCTCTTTCGTCGGTCCTGATCTCAATAGTATTGAAGCTGGCTGGCAGGTAATGTTTTTTTTACTATTTTACCACATCCTAATTCAATTTTACTATTTTACTATTGAATGGTTAACAAAAGGATTATATCTAAAGCTCTTATTATTCTACTAGTCAGGTCAGTCCGGAGCTGTATGGTGACAACAGACCAAGATTATTCACTTATTGGACGGTATGTTCTTGTTTTTAAAATTATGATGCAAATCACTTTTATTAATTTTAAACCTAATATTATTTGGGGTATAATAAAAATAAATGAGAAAGTGTATATAGAAGATAGAATTTAATGTATTGCTTTTTAAGTACATTCATGTGACAGTAGAGAAGTTTCTAGGTGTAGTTCAGAGGCTATTATGGTATATAGATT
Source organism: Leavenworthia alabamica (assembly GCA_000411055.1). Classification (NCBI taxonomy): domain Eukaryota; kingdom Viridiplantae; phylum Streptophyta; class Magnoliopsida; order Brassicales; family Brassicaceae; genus Leavenworthia; species Leavenworthia alabamica. The sequence goes on along the minus strand of KE158525.1, from coordinate 45,776 downwards.
ATATTTTACGAATTACCAAATATTGCTTTGAAGTCACACTTTCCTGTAGAAACTCAGTGATACTGTGCATGAAAATTATGATAAGGTAGATTGAAGTTGATTTACGTTAAGACAAACAAAAGAAAAAAATGAAGGCAATTTTGATTTGTAAGATTCTTACAGTTACTTTGAAGTTAATGGTAGAACAGAGTCATGATGATAATGTTTGGTCTAGAGCATTTATTATTGCATTAACTATATATTATTAATTGGATTGATACCTATCCAATTTCTGTACTACTCTCTAAATCATTAAATTGGTTATGACCAAAATCTATAAAAAGGATAACATATCTTATCTTCACATATATTAGGTTTATAAAATTTGGAATATAATGTTAAACTGCTATAATGATTATAACTTATGCTAAACTAATTATGATTTTGGATTGTGAAGAGTGATTCATATCAAGCAACAGGATGTTACAATCTTCTATGTTCTGGATTTATCCAAACAAATAACAAGATTGCAATTGGAGCAGCCATTTCTCCACTATCCACTTTTAAAGGAAACCAATTTGATATCACTATCCTCATTTGGAAGGTACATATCTCTATTTATCAATTTACATAACTTATATATACACACTAGTTACACCAATATTGTGGAAGCCATATATTGACTTTTGTTGAATCTTAATGGAGTAACAAAAAAAAAATTTATTCAAAATTGGCATTAAGATTTTTACACAGACTGCTAAAAATTATTAGTATTATATTTTTAGTAATACAATAAATTGTAATATAATACATTTATCTGTTTTTTCTTGTCAATCCATCTATCTGGTTAATAACCTAAACTATTAGTGAAAAAGATCGTAACTTAGTTTAAAATATTGTATTAAAAGTATTATTTAAATGATATTCATCATGAAATAGGAGTATTGTTTTCACATAATAAACGAATAATATAAGTGATAAAGTAACCAAAAATTCATACGTAAAATATATCACTCATACTCTCATAGAAGTTGTTCTATATTTTAGTATTTTTAGGCATTATTTTCACAATCATAGTGAACAATCATATTAATAATACCAAAAAAAAATCTTTCAAGAAAATGTCTAAAATGATTTTCAATTGCACTTTGTAGGATCCTAAAATGGGGAATTGGTGGATGGGTTTAGGAGACAACACACTTGTCGGATATTGGCCAGCAGAATTATTCACACACTTGGCTGACCACGCGACCACCGTGGAATGGGGCGGTGAGGTTGTGAACACACGTGCTTCTGGTCGGCATACGACGACACAAATGGGTTCTGGCCATTTTCCGGACGAAGGATTTGGAAAAGCAAGTTACTTCAGGAATTTAGAGATTGTAGATTCCGACAACAGTCTCGTACCGGTGCGTGATGTTAAGATATTAGCCGAGAACACCGAGTGTTACGACATTAAGAGTTCGTATAGTAATGAGTGGGGTACTTATTTTTACTATGGTGGGCCCGGGTTTAATCCTAGGTGTAATTGAAATAAAAATGTACATAGTTTGAATCGGAGAGTGGAGAAAAAGAAAGGTGATGGATCTAATGTGTAATTTTTTTAAAGTATGGGTAGTCAAAAATGAATATTTTGGCATATTTTTTTCGGTTTATTGTTGTAATGTTGTTGGTTAAATCTAGTAAATTATTGCATTCATATAAATGCTTATTATATAGTTCTTACACCAAGAGATATAAGTTTAAACTTCAAAAATATACAAATTGTTCTTAGTTCGTTGTTACAATATTACATAGCGGATTACACAAAACCAAAATTTTTTATGATCCAATGCACTTGAACATATATATATTATCACTTATAATGTAACGCTACATTTAGAAAAAAAAAACTTATCCTTTTGGATCAAATCGTAATATTTCGATTGTCCAAAAATAAAATAATAAAAAGAGTTAAAAGTTTACGTGGAAGATTGTAAATTTGTAATACACGTTGAAGTGAGAAGACTTGGAAAATTATTCCTCAAGTCGTTGATGATTGGAATTAGTGATTAGTGATTAAACTATCATCAACCTGATTCAACCATTTGCATAGCGAAAGACCCCATATTGCTCTCTGCACTTTTCTAATCAACCGAATAAATCTAAAAATTAATTATGATTTTATCATTATTTGGTTAACCGAATAAACCGAATATGAATTTAAACCGAACCGAACTAAAAATAAAAAAATTCTGATCGGTTTACTTCCTTAAAACCGAACAATCCGAAACCGATATAATTCGGTTCGGTTTTCGGTAAACTGAACAAACCGAACCGAATGCCCATGGCTAGTACAATCCCAATTCCCACAAAGTGAGTGATAAGAGCATCTCCAACGGGGGTGATGAGAGGTTTTTAGGGAGAGGTTCTTAACATTTTAAAATAATAAACTACATTGGTAAATGTGAGCTAAGAAACTTTAGATAAGAATTGGTTCTTACTTAAGAACTTTTATAACAGTGGTACAAGTTCTAATGGTTGAAGATGGTCTAAGTAAGTTAAATCTTTGTTGTTATGTTTTCGATCTTTTAACTACTTAACTTATCATAGTGTGATTCTTTAACTTTTTAGTTTTCCAAAAGACAAAGATATAACTATTGGAATATATACTTTGTACATATTAATATTGTCTTTTTTGGTCATTTAATGTCTATGTTAGGTGCCATAATCTAGGGTTTAGTCTCCTTGTATGAATATTAGCTTATTGAGCTTGAGATACAATAAGAAAACATTCACAAACAGTGTTTCTCTGACATGGTATCAGAGCCTCGTTAAGGATGTTTAAAATCAAAACTCGACCATGACTGAAGCGGATGGTACTGCTAGGAACGAGATGGCAAGAGTGGCCGAAGATTTTGATAAGAATAGACGTATGATTCATCCATATGACTTGTCAGCGAGTGGTAATCCTGGGATTGTAATATCTCAAGTTCTTCTCAATGGAGACAACTTCGAAGATTGGACTCGAGAACTACGAACTGCACTACGTGTGCGGAAGAAATTTGGGTTCGTTGATGGTTCCATAAGTAGACGTGATGAAGATGCTGATGAAATTGATGATTGGTGGACGATTAATTTGTTTCTAGTGTCATGGATCCGCAACACCATAGATCCATCTCTGAGGAAGGATATTTCACATTTTGAGATTGCAAAAGACTTGTGGGATGACATAGGGGAACAATATGGTGTGGTGTCTGGACCTAGGATTCAACAGTTAAAACATGATTTGGTGACTTGCAAACAAAAAAGACAAAGCATTAAAGTGTACTATGGAAAATTGAAGAAGTTGTGGGAAGACTTAGCTGATTACGACAAAGAAGATCAGTGTATATGCAATGACTGTTCCTGTGACTCAAAAGGATGTGGAGCTAAGAAGAGAGAGAAGGATAAGCTACATCCGTTCCTGATGGGTCTAGATGAGTCGACTTATGGAGCATTGAAGTCAAGTCATCTTACACGAGATCCATTGAAAACTTTGAACCAAGGGTATTCTATAGTGTAACGAGATGAGACAATGAGAGTTGGAAACAAAGAAACAGATATGCGACCTGAGGTGGTGGGTTTTGCTGTTCAAACAAATTCACGAGGAAGAGGTGAATATCGAGATAAAATCTGCCCTTATTGTGGGATGAAGTGCCACGGTGAAGAGAGATGTTATGCGAGAAACGATTACCCAGTTTGGTGGAAGGGATCACGGGTTGATTCATCGTTGACACCAACAGCTGATCGCATACCAATCACACCTGTATCTCGTGCACCAATGCCACCTGCATCTCGGGGTAAGTCTACAGTTAACTCAGTAGCTATGCATCCAACGATGATGAGAAATAATGCGGTACCGATGACTCAAGCTTCAGTTCCGGGTGGCTTCACTGATGAGCAATGGAAGGTGCTCTTGAGTACATTCCACACTGGAAAATCCACTGCCTCCGAAACTCTCACTGGTAAGCATCTTCTAGTCCCCTGGATATTGGATATGGGAGCTTCTAATCACATGACATGTTGTTTGGCTATCTTAACGGATGTTGTTGATATTTCACCATGTCTTGTGGGTCTTCCTGATGGGAAAAATTCTTTTGCTACAAAGCATGGAATAGTGACACTAGGTCAACATATACGTTTGCTAAGTGTGTTATACGTCGAAGGATTAAATTGTCACCTCATCTCGGTATCACAGATGATACATCAAAATCAGTGGTTTGCTCACTTTGGTGTTGGTTTTTGTGTTATTCAGGACTATTCGAGGATGCTGATTGGGACAGGTGAAGAGAAAGGTGGTCTCTATTATTTTGAGAAGTGACTGCCTCAAGGGCGGTTACTTGCATGTGACGGCAACAGTTGATGTGTGACACAAGTGTCTTGGACATCCATCTTACAAAGTTGTTTCTTTGCTTCCTGGTATTAAAGTTAGTAGTAGTCGTAGTGTTGTTTCAGATTTAGCATGTGAAGTTTGTTTCCGCGCCAAACAAACAAAGGATTCTTTTTCGACAAGTAATAATAAAAGTACTGAGATTTTTCAGCTTATTCACTGTGATGTTTGGGGACCGTATCGAACTCCAGCATTTTCTGGAACTAGATATTTTCTCACGGTAGTTGATTATTATTCTCGTTGTGTTTGGGTATTTCTAATGACAGAGAAAATCGAGACTTCCACGTATATGAAACAATTTTTTGCTATGGTAACATGGCTATTTAACACACTGGTTCGAACAGTAAGAAGTGACAATGGTACTGAATTTATTTGTATGAAAGAATATTTTCTTACGAATGGTACTGTTCATGAGACTTCTTGTGTTAGTACTCCGCAACAAAATGGGTGAGTAGAACGTAAGCACCGTCACATTTTAAATGTGGCAAGGACGCTTTGGTTTCAAGCTCATATTCCTATTGATTATTAGGGTGAGTGCATTTTAGCGGCTGCGTATCTCATTAACCACACACCATCTCTGGTCCTTAATGGTAAGACACCATATGAACTTCTTAATGGTAAACCACCATCGTTTGAGCATCTTCGTGTTTTTAGTTGCATTTTTTTGCACACAATCAAATCCATGCGGGTGACAAGTTTGCAAGCTGATCGAGAAGATGTGTATTTTTGGGTTACCCTTATGCGAAAAAAGGTTGGCTCCTTTATGATCTAGAACATAACAAGTTTCTGATCTCTCGCGATGTTGTTTTTTGCGAGAAATATTTTCTCTTTGAAGATACTCTGGTTACTGTAAACATTGGTTCTATGGGAGATGTTCCATCATCGTACTCGACCTGTCTCGAAAACGATGTAGCAGAGGTTGCTTCTTCTTCAGGTACATCTGTTGAGGTACCTGTGCATATTGCTACAGGTCTCCCGGAGACTGATACAAATGGGATACTTGCGGCTGAAGACACTGCTCTGTTACCGTCTGGTGACGCGTCTTTATCTCTCTCTGGTGACACATCTCCATCGACGGAACCATCTCTTCATCCCTAGATGGATCAGACTGTTTCTATAGAAAATTCTAAAATAGTACAGCTCGGTCGAGGCTGTAGATAGAAACTTCCTCAAGTTCATCTTAAAGAATATGAGGTTGATTTACCTACCTCCTCGAGAGATAACACTATGAGTATCAACTATGTCATGATAAACTATGATGATTGTCACAGATTTCCCCCTTCACATCAGGCCTTTCTTGCGGCCATACTTGAGAATATTTAGCCAACATCATTTTCGGAAGCCATAAAGGATGAGAGGTGGCGTATGGCTATTGAGAATGAAGTTGTTGCCCTCCAAGAAAATAATACGTGGGATCTTGAAGAGGTACCACCGGGGAAGACTGCTCTTGGTTGTAAGTGGGTCTTCACGATCAAATACAGGTCTGATGGGTCTATTGAGCTGTTTAAGGCTCGACTTATGTTTTTTTGTAATCGACAAATTAAAGGAATGGATTATAAGGAAACATTTGCTTCAGTTGCAAAGATGGTTTCAGTTCGAATATTTCTTCAAGTAGCTACTGCACGTAACTGGGAACTACATCAAAGGGACGTTTTTAATGTGTTTCTACATGGGGATCTTGATGAAGAAGTTTACATGAAACTTCCTCCTGGGTTTTGTACTTCTAACTCTTCTAGTGTGTGTAGACTTCGTAAATCACTTTATGGACTGAAGCAAGCTCCACGTTGTTGGTTTTCAAAACTCACAGATGCTTTGATTAACTATGGGTTTCAACAATCAACATCGGATTATTCTCTATTCTCTTACTTGCATGATGGCATTCTGATGAGGAGATCCCTTGCACACCCGGGCCGGATCCAAACCTGGAGGCTGAACCTGTTGAAGAGGAAGTAGTTGTGCCTACCATACCACAAGGAACACCATTCACTGTCACCAAGAACACCAGAGCAAGGACTTACATAGTCAAATTCAACCAGTTTGTGCAACAAGCTTTGGACAAGGAAGCAAGAGGCAATGATAGCCGGATACA
>KE158525.1:3560-38887 GCA_000411055.1 Leavenworthia alabamica | reverse complement strand
TGTCATCACTGAGTGAAGACACCTTCTTAAGTCATCAAGGAATGAACACTCTTTTCCTCATCCATGCTGATCTACACTGGGTCAAGGAGAGATTTTTAATGAGGTCTTGAACTTGGTGCCTTCACCTTGTTCTCAAGATTCATGCAATTTGGAAATTCCATGACAAGCTTGCATAAATCTAAGGTGAAGATCTATCTCAAAGAGGCATCATCTACAGCCTTTCTTTTCTTATTTATGTTGACTTTGTAACACTTGTTTTTGACCAGAGTCTTTAGGTCATTATGTTTCGGACTTGTCACCTTGCTATAAAAGGCAAGGTTAAACAATGTTACAAGGTTACGCTTTTTATAATGAAAATGACTTTGTCTTTGAAACTTCTCTCTAATCCTTTGGTAGCCTAGCTCAAGGATCAGAATCTGTCATATCTAAGGTTCAACCATAGCCTTAGTGTTGCACAACAATCCATCATCACCCACTGGTTTTAGGAAGATGAAACTTATCTCCTCCTAAAACTCCATTTCATCCGGTTCCTTCATTCAAGAGATTGAGTCAGTGAAACTTATCCTCACTCCTTCTCTCCTCCACCATTCTCTTCTATCATCAGTCAAGGCACGCGGTGCAAAAGGAATCCTTCAGATTCTTTCATCTAAGGGTTTTCCCAAGCCATTTTCTCCATCGCATCCGCTTAAGGGCTAGCCGGCTAGCTAAGGTAATTTTAACCCGGATAGTCATATCACATTCAGTTATACATTTTGGTCTATGTAGACGATTTGGCCATAACGGGTAACGACAATACTGCTATTCAACGGTTTAAAGCATACTTGAACTCTCGATTTCGTATGAAGGATTTTGGTACATTAAAATATTTTTTGGGTCTGGAAGTAGCTCGAAACTCAGAAGGTATTTATTTATCTCAGCGAAAATACGCATTGGATATTGTTTCGGAAATGGGACTACTTGAGGCTAAACCTGTGGCATTCCCGTTGGATCAGAATCATATGTTAGCTTCTTCTACTAGCGAGAAACTGTCTGTTCCATAACGATATAGGCGGCTGGTTGGCAGACTGATATATCTAGCAGTCACACGCCCAGATTTGGCGTACTGCGTGCACATCATATCCCAGTTCATGCAGGTACCACGTGAAGATCATTGGGATGCTGCTGTTTGAGTCGTGCGATATATCAAGGGTACTACTGGGCAAGGTATTCTTCTTCGCTCAGATTGTGATCTTCATATTCATGGTTGGTGTGACTCGATGATGCGGGATGCCCGTTAACAAGACGATCATTATCTTGTTGGTTTATCCAGTTTGGGTCTTCTCTTATTTCGTGGCGAACCAAGAAACAACGGACTGTGTCGTTGTCGTCGGCTGAGGCTGAGTCTGAGTACAGAGCTATGGCAGACATTACTAAGGAACTCATTTGGATCAAAGCTTGTTTACTCGATTTTGGTATTGATCATACTTCACCAATGTCTTTATTTTGTGACAGTCAAGCAGCTTTACATGTAGCATCTAATCCGGTCTTTCACGAACATACGAAACACATTGAGAAAAATTGTCACTTTGTAAGAGATGAGATCCAAAGGGGTGTTCTTGCGACAAAACACGTTTCTACAACCTCTCAGCTTGTACACATCCTCACGAAAGCTCTCGGGGCGAAAGACTTTTCTTCTTTTCTTGGCAAGTTGGGCATTCTCAACCTTCATGCTCCAACTTGAGGGGGGTATTGGAGAATATACTTATGTACATATTAATATTGTCCTTTTTGGTCATTTATTGTCTATGTTAGGTGCCCTAATCTAGGGTTTAGTCTCCTTGTATAAATATTGGCTTATTGAGCTTGAGGTACAATAAGAAAACATTCACAAACTGTGCTTCTCTGACAATAACCTCATGTCTTAACCCAATCTATGGTGAGTATAACACTTCTTCCTCTGAAAGTGACTTTGATAAAGCACTTTCAAAGAAATTTCAAAGGTTCATATATTCTAAAGCATGTGACTGTTCCTCATCAACTATTCAAAGTTTGAAAAAGTCATTGAAAGATTTGATAGTGTTAAAGGGACAAAAAATTTCTATTTAAGAAAGATATATGAGTGTAACAAACACTTCACTAAGAAAACAACAATGGCTTTTTCACCCATTTTTGTTCCCTTCATCCTCATTTTCATACCCACATATCTCGGGTCGGTTTTTGCCATTTCACCACTCAAAACCGATACACTTAAACCAGGGCAGCAGCTCAGAGACTGGGAGCAGTTGAACTCTGCTGGTGGTATCTTCACTCTCGGGTTCTTTACAACTAAAGAATCATCTACTTTTGTACTTGGATCAGCTGGTCTTAGGTATGTTGGTATCTGGTCTCAGACGGTTCGATTTGATCCGGTTTGGGTGGGTAACCCAACAGAACCGGTTTCTGATTCATCTGGTTCTCTATCTATTGATACCAATGGAGTTTTAAAGATCACACAGGCAAATGCTTTCCCAATCTTGGTGAACCAAAGACCAGCCGGGCAACTTTCATTAGCCGGGAATGTGTCTGCCACTTTACTTGATTCAGGGAACTTTGTGGTCCGAGAGATTGGGCCAGGAGGAGTCTCAGGTCGTGTTCTATGGCAAAGCTTTGATCATCCGACCAACATATTACTTCCCGGTATGAAGATTGGGTTTAACCTAAAGACCAAGAAAGAAGTTTCAGTTGCTTCTTGGATAAGTAACCAAGTCCCAGTCTCAGGAGCATTTAGACTAGGACTAGATCCATCAGGAGCTAACCAGTTACTCGTCTGGCGCCGCGGTGAAATCTACTGGTCCAGTGGGATCTTAACGAACAATGGAAGCCCTCATCTGACCTTAGAGCTATCGAGAAGCTACATCGATTATGAATTCAAGTTCACCTCAGACGAGTACATGAAGTACTTCAGCTACTCAATCAAGAAAACTAATAGTTCGGTCTCGTCAAGCTGGTTCTTGGATACTCTAGGCCAAATCACCGTAACCAGTGTGCTCAGAAGTAACACAAGTAACAGTTGGATTACTGAAAGCAGTGAACCATGCAAGACAGATTTAAAGAACAGTTCAGCGGTCTGCATCACAGAGAAGCCAACAGCTTGTAGGAAAGGGTCAGAGTATTTCAAACCGAGAAGAGGATACATGATGGATAATGGTTATTATTATGATGATGGTTTGAGCTCTGGTCTTAGTGACTGCCATGGAAACTGCTGGAGAAATTGTTCTTGCATAGCTTTTAAAACCTTTTCCAATGGACTTGGTTGTCAATATTGGGGAAAAGGATCAAAATTTCACCCCTATGATGCCTTCAACTTCAACTTCGACTCAATAACTTATGTTCTTGATTCTGTGAAGTAAGGCTGTAAGAGTAATTATGTAATCAGACTATTATCAATAAATGGCTCTATCAATGAACTAAAGAATCAAGCAAAAACTTCCTCCCTTTGTCACATTCAACACAATGAAAGATTATGTCTCAATAGATTACAATCCCACAAGAGGATACAAGTATATCAGCAAATTCTTTTCAAAAACATCAATTAGAAAATATAAGCAATGGTGTCTCCTTGATTCCCATTGCAAACCTTAATCTAACATTATAAATCAAAGTAGGACCAAATACATTAACTTCTTAGCTTCCCTCCAGGACAAAGATTTGACATCAGCCTTAACCCAACCTTTGGTCTGAAGGAGATTTGAATAAAACGGTTTGAAAGAAATTTCTTAGGTGTCTCTATCATATTATTTAAAGCAAATGGGACTTATGTTACAAGCAGAGACCAAAGACTGTTCTCTATCACCTATTCAAAGTTCTACAAAAGTCACTGAATGATTTGACAGCGTAAAGAGAGACGCAAGGTGCTATAAAATCTCTCTTAAGTTAGATCTAAAATGTAAAACAAATACTAACCAAGCAAACAAGTAATGACTTTTTCACCCATTCTTGCTCCGCCCATTCTCATTCTCATACCGACTTTTATCAGGCCGGTTTTTGCCATTTCACCACTCAAAACGGATACGTACTCATATGTTAAAACCAAGGCAGCAGCTCAGAGACTGAGAGCAGTTGACTTCTGCTGGTGGCATCTTCAGTTAATCAATCAAGAAAACTAATTGCACAGTCTTGTCCAACTGGTTCTTCGATACTCTAGGCCAAATCACAGTAACCAATGTACAGCAGCAACAATAGTGGCCACTAGATTTCTGAAAGCAGTGAACCCTGCAAGACGGATTTAAAGAACAGTTCAGCGATCTACATCACAGAGAAGCCAACGGCTAGTAGGAGGTAATCAGATTCGAACCAAGACGAGGATAAATGATAGATAACACTAGTGGTTATTACCTTTTCTATTATGATGATAGTTTGAGCACTGGTCTTAGCGACTGCCTTGCAACTGCTGGAGAAACTGTTCTTGCATAGCTTTCCAAGCCTTTTCTAAAGGATGCCAATATTACGGAAAAGGGTCGAAGTTTGTCCCTTATGATAGCATCTACTCCATATTAAAAACTTATGTTCTTGATTCTGTAAAGTGATGTATGGTTATAAGAGTAATTATGTAACCAGACTACTATCAATAAAAAGACATTATCAAGAAACTAAAGAATCAAGCTGTTTAAAGATATGACGCAACTTCCTCTCTTTGCAAACTGATTCAACCACAGCTCCCCAAGACTCAGGCCCTGGTTTGAGTCCTATTCCCACAAATCCAATCAGAACTCTAATCCCAACTTCTGTATTCCCAGATTCACAAAGCCGAACCACCAACTCATTCCAAGTCGCATGGTGAGGCCAAATCCCTCTCTTCGACATCACACTTAGAAACTCTACTGCTTTCTCGAGCTCGTTATTGTTACACAATGCATTCAGTATAATCCTATAACTACCTTTGTTTAGATGAACTCCTTCACATCCCCATTGATCCAGCATCTGAAGAGCTTCTTCTGATCTTCCTTCACTGGACAATCCCCTGAGTATTACATTATAAGTTAATGCATCAGCTCTGCATCCAGATGCTTTCATTTTTCCTAATAACTTCAAAGCCTCATCAACTTCACCATTTCTACAGAAGCAGTTCATCAACGTGGTATAACCAACTGTGTCGAGTTTCAACCCGATTTCATTCACCTCCTCAAAGATGCGTTTAGCTTCCTGAATCTTTCCCTCTTTACAGAATCCATTCATTAGAGTCGAGTAATTGTATACATTTGGACTGCATCCATTCTTCTTCATGAAGTCTAAAATCATCTTGGCTCTCTCAACTTCCCCTACACGACAGAATCCGTTAATCATAACATTGAAAGTAACAGGATCTGGCGAAATCCGTTCTTTCGAGATCATATGCTCAAACAATTCCACTGCTTCTTTAGACCTCGAGTGCGCAAACAAACAGTCCATTAGAGTTGAGTACGTAATTGAATTAGGATAAGAAATTCCAGATCCTTTCATCTCCTCCACAACTCGAAATGCAGAATCAATATCTCCATTCTTGCAATGATGCTTCACTAAAATGTTGAAAATACAAGTATTTGGCTTCAATCCAAGATTGTCTTTGGCATATACGAGAAATTTCCTGGCCAAATCAACCTCCCTTGAATCAACAAGAAGATTAAGACAAGTACTAATAGCATTAAGAGAAGGCTTAACACGAGCAATGACTTGAATCAAGTTAAACATCTCAATCACTTTATCATGCAAATCAAACCTAGAGAATTGTTTCATTAGGTTAAGAAACAAACTTTCCTGAAACCTACAAGTCTCATACTTCATCTGGTGAAGAATGGCATCAACAGCTAGAAACTTCTTACGCCTAATGAGAGTATCCAAAAGAACAGAGTATGTAGTATTGTTATGGTTAAAACCTTTCTGCTGAGAAGCTTTGTTGAATATTTCAAGTGCAAGCTGAGGATCTCTCTCACGTTTGATCGAATTGACAGCAGTTTCGTGAGAGATAAACTTTGTTTTGGGGTTTGTTTCCACTGGTGAGATTAAGAAATCAGCTGGTGGGTCTAGTTTCTTCTTCTTCTCCGAGAAGCCAATTGGAAATACCCATGACCGTGACAGCGATGAGAACCGTCGATGTTCATTGATAATCGAAGTTGTGAGACGCATTGTTTCCCACTGTAATAAGATTGTAAATTAGGTTAAGAAAAATACTTGGAAAGAAGAACAAAGCTGGGTTGAAACGAAACGAGTCTCTAAAGCTGAAGCTCTCGCTATTCTATTGAGGAGACAAAATACTAACGACGACATTGTGAGAACCCGGTTCGGTTAAATCAAAATTAGATCTCGGTACGGTACATTTTGGTTCATATGTAAAATTGGTTAAGCTAAAGAAGAAGATTCAGAACACAAATGAGGAATCTTACGTATTAATAATAAATCTGTACAAATGTCAGCAAACAGAGAAAAGACAGCAAGACAATAACATAGAGGGAGAAAAAACTACATGAACTCAAATCATATTGATCTCTTGTTTCTGTAAGTTACAATGGTAGTGGTGAGTCTGGTGACACATTTTCTCAGGTATGTTTTTGTTGTTGTTGTGTCAGCACATGAAACATATGGACTTTGAGCTCGTACGGTCTTCTAGACCTATCAAGAACCATCTGATTGCAAGGTGTTCTGAAGCATAAGTCATGAAGGCAGCTAAAACTATAGCTACACCTACCATTAAACCCAACCTGCTCATGTGTAAACCAGTAGAGAATGAATTAAGTAAAATATCTAAGGACAAGAATGTGTTTGTAATCAATAACAAGAACCATTCTCAGCAAGTCTCTTAATAAAAATTACCTCACGAATAAAGCAGTGACACCTAAAATGTAAGGTAAAGAAACTGCAGCAATAGCCAGAAAAGCCATCCCTAACCCATAATACAATGTAGTAATGTCACAAGATACACCTGCTCGTTGATGACCTGTAGAAAAAAATAGTGGAAATCATTATTATAAATCTTCAACTTTGTACATAATAGGTTTTTGTTTTCTTCTCATGTCGACCTTACCTTTTGCAGAATCTTCCAAGGACGATGATTCTGTTTGAATTGCTATTTTCTTTCCATGTTGATGAACAAAAAGCAAGAAGCAACCAAACAAAATAAAGAAGATAGTAAATGTCCATTCATACACCAAGATCAAACCAGTCCATGGCATGATTTGCCTTGGTACAATTGCAAAAGAAACTCCAATGGATATGAGAACAGCAGTAAAACAGACTACAACTGAAACTGCGCCTAAGTGTTGAGGAACTTTGGAGTGTGCGGTGCTACTATGAAGCTGTAGAAAGAAGCAATAGTAATATTATTCAGCTGAGATCAAACTTTTAAGAAAAATTTAAACACGAAGAAATGATGATGAAACTCACTTGATAACTGGGACTCATGGTTGACAATGTAGATACACCGCTATAACCAATAGTTCCATTGGATCTAATTCTGTAATAAAGATATCTAATCTGATTGTAAAACGAGCTCCAGGATAATGAACCCTCACGACCCTGCAAGAAAACCAAAGAAAAAAATGAAGTTACAATACAAAAATGATGAAAGTAACAGAGGTTAATGCAACAACGATGTCTTGACCTGAATGAATTGGTAAATGCAGAACAAAAGCGCACAAAGTGGTAACAAGAAAAGGAACTTGACAATGAGTTCATCTTTTTGGTTTTTGCCACCTCCAGTTCCAGGAAGAGTTTCCTCAAGCTTTACCCTAATGCTCTGAGATTGTTCACAGTGAAATCAAGCTTAGAGAAATTCACTCAAAAGAAACATTAAAACCATATAGATGAAGAAGACCTACATGCCAAGCGTCAACAGGTTTCACAAGCCATGCTGTCCACCAGTCCCAAGGCTTAAGAGGGCCTAGAGTGTAATGAATAACGTGAAGTTTACTGTCATCAACCATCCACTGCAGAAATAATAACAAAACTTAAGATTCTATAACTGAACAGCTGAAGAAAAAGATACAAATAAACCTTGAACCGGTTAAAATCAATCCCAACTTAATCATACATATTTTAAGATCACATCAAATTTCACAGTAAGCCACAGAACTCAACAAGAAAAAATGCAACAGAGACCAAAAACTCTAAGTACAACTTTGCTTCCTAGCTGTTTACCTTATTAGCAAGCATATAAAGACCAACATCAGCATTATATAATGTTGAAAGCCTCTCCATAGCAGGAACAGGTCGGGTTTTCAACACTTCAGGGGTTAAACTAGGATCGAAAACACGAGCATTTGGGAAATCTGGATAGTAAGAATTCAAGAACCCTTGGTCTCCTCCAGTATAAGAAGACAAAGTCTTAACTTTTCGCATCATATCATTGAAAAGAGACTCAGATGGTTCAACAACCATGACACCAGAGTTTAGCCTCTCGGAATGCTTCAAGTTTGCACAAAACTTCGAGCACTTAAACAAATCCTCAATGTTCTTTACCACAATAGTATCAGCATCAAGATACACAACTGCACAAAAAACAAATTTTTAATTCTTGAGATTGAAGCTCTCACGACCGGAATCCAAACAAGTCCTAAAACACCAAAAGAGTTTTACCTTTCTTGTAATCTGTCATATTAAAGATCTTAAGCTTTGTATAAACACCCCAGAACCTTGTTGGATGAACTTGATTTGGATTTGCTAGTAAACTAATCTTCTCTACTTTCCATCCATCAGCCTGTAAAAATCAAAAATACAACAAAAGCAAACATCTTTAAACAAACCAGTGAGCAGATTTGATCAAATTCAGAAAAATACAGTTTTTAAGCTCAAATTCAATAGAAAAAAAAACGAAAGCTCTTTTAGATCTTTAAGCTTTAAAAAAACAGATAATAATTAACAACCCAAACACCTTGAGTAGCTTCTTAGAGTAATCTGAAACGCCATCAGAGACCAAAACGACCATATCCTTTATGGATCCAGTGTCACGAATTGATTTTCCCAAAACCCTAACTCCCAATAAGAACTCATCTCCATATAAAAGTGTCACATAAGCTTCTTTACTTGATTCAGATCCAAACGAACCTTTTAACTGAATTGAAACAAGCACAAGGAGAACATAGAGACTCGCCTTGAGTCTCACCATAGTTATTTTTGGATCTGATCTTCTAGAGAAAATTGAAATCAACAAAATTTCCTAATTTAAGATAAAGTATACGTTGAATTTTATAGTTTGAAATTTCTTCGTTGTTCTTTGGTTTTTGGCTATGTGACTGTGACTGCACTTTCTTCGTTCCACCGCCGTCGTTTTAGAAACCGAGAAAGTTTTTATAACCTACGACGAAGTCTACCATTAACACTCCAATTAATAAAAGGCAAATAAATGTTAATTATTCTGACGACGTCGTTTTTATCATTAAAAGAATAAAACCACATGTTCCTTCAGACCGACCTTATTGAAAACATGACAACTTTTATCACTTCAGAATCTCTTATCTGTACCTCCTTTACGCATAAAAAGAAAAAGGTTTGTCATGTTTAAAACAGTTGGTTCATAAATTTGGAAAATAAAACTAAAAGCCAAAACTGATACTGTAATAAATTTTTAATTAAAACAACCAAATAAAACTAAAAAATTGCATCAAACCGGATCAAAAACAAACCGAACTATAAATTATATCATTTCATTTCAGATTTTACAATGATAAAACCAATCCAAAAACACCGAACCGAAACAAAACCCATTCCAAAACATCATCCATATTTACACACTATTACTGTATTTACATTGAATACAAAGAGAGCTCTGCTCTTCATTCATCATCCAACAGGTTATAATACCTTCTAACTAAGCTAGAAGCTTTCAACATATTTCATCTCCCTCCCAGTTATCCTTCTCCTTTGGTCCTGTTGGACCTTCCTCTCCGTAAAGCTCAATAGGAAACAGACTCTCAAATGAATACCTCACAATTAGAGGAAGAAGCTTAATGATCTTATTGATCTCAGCTGCTGAATCATATACTATAGTTGGTCCCCATTCTCTCATAAACTGCAGCCAACATGGTTCTTGAACCGCTCCTTCACCTAAATACTCGGCTGCCACGATTTTATACCTTTGGCTAGAATCAACAACATACTTGCTTTTAGCAACATCGTTTCTCACTCCAATACCGAGCTTTGATGGGCCTTGAAGATACATTCCTGGATGTGGGAAACTCGCGTGCCCGTGCTTAGAGGAGTACACAACCGGTTTGTTGCTTCCTTTGACAAACTCAAGATCAGATACATCAACCCATCCTCCACCACTATGTTGTGAGAAGAACATTTTAGTAAGCTCACCGTTGAAATTGCTTATCCTGAAAGTGTAATGTTCCCAATCACCAACATGCTCTCCAATCCGGTTCATAGGTACAGTAAGAAGTCCGATTTTGAGTGTGGCTGGACCATTAAATGGACAAAAAATCCACATAGCAATGTCCGTGAAAATCCCGCCAAGTGCGGGTTTCACATGGACATAAAGCTCTGAGCTCTCTAGATTTCCTTTCTTTAGATTACTTCTTACTTCATCATCTTCAGGGAGATCAATCCAGAAGCTCCCATCGTTTTCTCCACCTGCAGGCAAATTCGAGCCCGAGGAGTTAATCGATTCACCTTGAGATTTCCCATACCGGTACAACAAAGCTCCGTTTTTAAAGAACCATGGTACAGACGAAGGCATGTAAGTCTCTTCAGGGTGGAAGTAGACCATAGGTCCATAATGCTGAATAAGAGCATGGACCTGCTCAAGATTAGGCATTCCATGTAAGCTCGGATCGAGATTTTTCAAACAAGCAATGTTCATGGAGGCTTTATTATTAGAAGAAGAATCATTAGTGCCGCAAAAGAATGACCCAACCATCACTCCCCTAGACCAAATCCCTCTCTCGCAAGGTTGAGTCCTCCAAACATTAAAAGATCCAACGCCAAGTACCTTCTCACCAGTTTCACAACTCTCTGTAAGATCCTCTCTTACACATCTCACTTCTTCAACATCAGGCTCCTCTGACCCATCTGTTACAATAACTCCCACAGCTCTGTAACCAATCGGAGGATTAGGCAACCAGAAGTAGCAATCAGAATCTGAGCTCCACACTAAAATATAACTCAAGGGTTTTTTCAACGGAGGGAGATGATTATCTGAATTATGATCAAGCTCATTAGCCTGAGCTGCAAGAACAAAGCCTCTTAATAGTTCATTGCTTGGCTGACAGTAATGACCAAGGCAATGGAAACCTTCTGGTATCCCCACAGGTTTGTAAAACGAGGCACAACTAGATTTACCACGCGACGTGCCACATTTCCAAACTCTATCGAACTCAGTGACTTTCACAACTTGGATTTCTCCGAGATTTATCCTTCCCGTAGCAAAACCTCTGCCTGAAACAAAGACCAACACCATTACAGAGTTATCAACATTATCAATTTATCATCATCAACCATTATTAAACCTTATCCATGGGGTTAGTGAGACTTTAAGATATAAAGAATTAAAGAATCAAAACATGTCTAAACTATGGTTACCATCTATGTTGGTGCAATATTAATTATTACAAGTGTTTCTATATATGGTCATACATTATTGAAGCTCACAGAAACATTACTTACCATTTAGCAAAACATGTGAAGATAAAATTCGCTTTAAAGTCAAAAACCAATAATGTTGATCTGTACAACTTTTTTTTAATTAAAGTTGTATTGATGTTATTAGTAGTTTAGTACAATAACTTTGACCATAGAGCAATCAAATGTCAAACAAAGAACCAGTAAACAGATAACAAAGTTGCCAATTTTGAATATTCCAACTAATTTTATTAACAAGTTTCAGAAAAAATTAAACACATACAAATAAAATAAATTGAGTCATAAAACTGATTAGTGATTCTAAATTTCTAATGAGTCATGATGATATGGAAACATTGGACATCAATTGCTTGATGAATTCAAAAATTATTATAGTAATATTTCTTTTAATATAAAATTGAAATGAGGAATATTTTAATTTAAAATAGAAGCTTAATGTATAGAATTTGATAACAGAATTCATCAAATAAAAGAGTAAGAAATTATAGTTTTCAATAAAAGTAAAAAATATGGTGAGTTTACCTTGTGGCCATGGCGGAAGAGGTAAGGGAAGCGAGAAGGGCTTTGACTCGGAAGATTCCGATTCCAACTCGGAGAATCCTTTGTTCCAATAGAAGCAGTCGCAAAACATCATTAAGGGAAATTCAGATTTTGCTTAAATCAAGGATAGATTAGGCGATTATATCTCCTAAGGAAACTCTGAGTTCCTAACAGATCAGAAATTAGCGAAACTGGAGCTTCTCCTTCTCAGGCTTCACGGCGAGGAGATAGAAAGAGATTAGAGAGAGAGTCTGTAACCTGTAGTTGCGTGTAAGAGAGGGAAGTTCAATAGTGAATGGTGTGCCAATGGCTTTTTATTTTATTTTCCCTGCTTTATTCCTTTATCCCAGATTTATCCCTTTTTTGTATGCTTTCTTTAAAGGTCCCTATATTTATAAGTTATTCAAATATACTCCCCAATAAAACCAAATGTAAACACTTTGAACATCTCGAATGACCAAAAATAACTCATCATGAAATAACAAACAAAAGTTTTTGTTATGATCAATGTCAGTTAACGAGAATTTCCAAGAACGTTTTGTTCATTGTCAGATCATATTGCATGTATTATAATATTTCGGGCTTATACTTGATTGTTTTTTGTAATTCTTTTATTTGTTTGCTTATTCACAAAGATCAATAATGCTTACAAGTTTTATCATATGCGTGTAGAATCCAAAACTCGTTTTATCATAGTGTGTTTGGTAAGTTCCACTACCTCGTTTTCTATATAAGCAACAAAACTCCATTTACTCTCAAACATATTAAATACCAAAAAAAATTCTATATTTAAACAGTATACATGAAATGAACTAGGAAGAAAGAGATTTGGATGACCAATTGATGGTGGTAGAAAATTAAAATATTATTCACATTATAGAACTGGGAGATCAAAGATAATTACTGTGGACGTCTTAAAAGTTTTATTTTTCACATGTTTTGGAGATTAGTATACATTTGTTTAAAATTTTTAAGAGTAATTCCTTTTAATACTATTATTTATATTTTTTAAAACAAAATTACATTATTTTTTTAATTTAGACATAAATACCATTTTTTATTAAAATTATATTTTAATTTAATGTTAGGGTTGAGTATTTAGTGGTTGAGTTTAGTATTTATTGTTTGGGTTATGTTTAATTTCTCAAAAATATAATCTAATTTTTAATTCAATTGAATTATTAAATAGTAATTTTATCTTAAATTAATTTTAATGATATTTGTAGAAAATAAAGTTAATTTGGTGATATTTTTGAGAATTGCCCATCTTTTAATTATAATGAATTAGTAACAAGATTTCTAGTATGAAGAAATAGAACGAATATTATTATTAACCATGAAAAATAGTGTTCTTGACCCAACACCCGATGATTAAGTTGTATATACTGAACTTTTTAGCTAACATAATACTCCTGAAAGTAACATTAACACAAAGAAATCAAGCAGTATGATTCATTCTAATTTCAGATAAACTAGTGTAGTAACAAGTAACCTTGCAGTTTTCTTCAGTAATTACTAAAACTGGCATCAACTGTAATTGTATACGTTTAACTGAAACAGTCACTGTCACTAGGAAATTAAAAACATAATGTCCTTTTCATCAATGATGTGATTGAGATTATTATTTTAGAATATTCTTCAACATCAAAGAGCCGCCTAATTAGACTAGACATTCTCTTATTTTCAGCTTCGACTATATGAATTTGATCATATTATTCCGTGTGTTACTAATATTTATACTATTACATGCAATAATAAAAAGTTAGGTCTATGGTTTTTTAGTAAAGAGTTAAGCCATAATATTTTTTACTTTAAACCCAAGCATTAGTTTTGTTTTGTGTGTGTTATATATAATGTAGCTTTTTCAAACTATATCAATAATATTTTAGTTTGGTAACTAGGTAGATCAACTTATTTAGTAAAATAATAAAAGTATAAAAGAGATTTTATATATATTTTATATATTTATTTAGAATTAAACAGACCCAAACACACATCTTAATTCAACAGTTTTAAGACCAAAAATAAATGAGTTTTTTAATTTTTACTTTTGTCAACGAGCAAATTAGATTTCGTTTGACATTTTCCCTTAGTTACAGTCTGTCAGTTACAATCAAATAAGTAACCTTTTGATTTGTTTTTACTACTTATTAAGTGAATCATTGTTGTCCAAAAAAAAAAGTCTTCTTCACCGAGTTCGTCTTCGTCTGTCGGTCGTAACTTTTTGCAAGCTAATTAAAGCTAGAAATAAATAAATTTTTTTACTATTATTATCCTTTTATGGAACACAGCTACAAGGTAAAGCTTCAATCTTTCCCACTCACATTTCTGGTCTTCGATTCTTTTTTTTTTTACACTGCTTTGGTCTTTGTCTGTAGGATAGAGATCTCTACAAAGATCCAAAGCAGTGAACATTTCTAGTCAATGCAGGTTAAGATCTGACTTTTTCCATCAATGTCTCTCTGAAATCCCCAAAATTTAGCCCATCAGGTTGCTTTTCTCTCTCTCTCTTAAGAACCCTAGTTCTAATTCTTAGTTTTCTCAAGATACTATTTTTTGGTATTCTGTGATGAATAGCTTCTATTTTCGGTAGAGTTTTTTTGTAGATTAGCTGCTGAATCTCTTGTTCACCTGTAGTTTTCTTTACAGCTTAGTTGTTTAGCTGGCGTTTTGGTTTTGAGAACTTAATAATCTGGCAGCTGGCAATTTTTGGGATTTTTGGCACAATGTTGGTTTTGTCAATCTGATTTTTCTTAGTCTTTGTTTAGTTTCTTGTCTTTTTGCTTTTATTATTTCCAATTTTGACTCTAAAAAGAGAGGCTTTTCTATGTAGGTTTGGGTAGATTTTCTTTGTTAAGTAGCTCAAATCTGATATGTGGTTCCATTGTTTGGTATTAGCTTTGAGTTTCTTGGTTTTGTTTACTTTAATGCAGGTCCAGTAATGATTCTTCTTGTTGGTCACTGTTTTGTTTATGCAGCAAAAGTTTATAGTTATAAAAGATTTCTGAGTGTTTTGAGTTCTGAATTCTTCGGTTTTTCTCGTCTTTTTTTCAGGTGAATAAAGCGGAGATTAGAAGATGGGTTCTAGTTTAAATGAAACATTATCTCAGAAATACATTGGTTTAGAGCTATGGGAGATAATAGTGATTGTTCTCTCCGCGATTTTCGTTGTAGTTTTAGCTATATCACTATGGCTTACTTTCAGAAGAAAAACCTCTAAATCTTCTTCTAATCAAATCCTTGTTAGCCACCAGATTCCTCCTAGTGTTCCTGAAGAAATTAAAGAGATCAGAGTTGATGAGGTTTCGTCAAGCAATGGTGCCCAAGGGTATCCTTCTATTAGTGAGAAATTTGGCGATAAAGAAGCTGAAAAGGGGATAGTAGTAGAGTCAGAAAATGGCAATAGTAGCCGGTCAGGCTCGTTTAATCACTCGGAGAAGAAAGAGGAATCGAGTGTATCTTCTGCTAATCCTTTAACAGCTCCATCTCCTTTGTCTGGTCTTCCTGAGTTTTCTCACCTTGGATGGGGACATTGGTTCACTCTTAGAGATCTTCAGATGGCTACAAATCAATTCTCGAGGGATAATATCATCGGTGATGGTGGTTATGGAGTTGTTTACCGTGGTAACCTTGTTAATGGTACTCCTGTTGCTGTTAAAAAATTGCTCAACAATCTGTAAGTTTTTTTTTTTCTTTTGGAAAAATGGCGAATCAAGATTCAAGATTTCATTTCGTAAATGTTCTTTTTTTGTAATGGTGATGTTTTGTAATACTTAGAGGGCAAGCTGACAAAGACTTCAGAGTAGAAGTTGAAGCTATAGGTCACGTTCGCCACAAAAACTTGGTTCGCCTACTCGGATATTGCATGGAAGGAACACAGAGGTATGTATTTTTCTGTTATAAATGATCTGTAACATTTCTTCTGAGTTTCACTAAGTATTGAATACTTAACTAGGATGCTGGTGTATGAGTATGTTAACAATGGAAACTTGGAGCAATGGCTTCGTGGAGACAATCAAAATCATGAGTATCTTACATGGGACGCACGAGTAAAAATTCTTATTGGAACAGCCAAAGCGTAAGTGTTATGTGACAGCTTTGGCTTTATGTTTTACTTTTTATTGATTATGCTTATCTTTATTCTCATCTGAGACAATGATGCAGGCTAGCTTACCTTCATGAGGCTATTGAGCCAAAAGTAGTGCACAGAGACATAAAATCTAGCAACATTCTTATTGATGACAAATTCAATTCTAAAATTTCTGACTTTGGACTTGCGAAACTGCTCGGTGCTGATAAAAGTTTTATAACTACTAGAGTTATGGGTACCTTTGGGTAAGTTGTGTCTTCTCTTTTTACAACACTCTTTAAACTTTTTACATGATGCTTTGTTTTTTGTATCGCTTGCAGTTATGTAGCTCCAGAGTATGCGAACTCGGGACTTCTGAATGAGAAAAGTGATGTGTACAGCTTTGGGGTTGTAGTGTTGGAAGCTATAACTGGTAGATATCCAGTAGACTATGCTCGGCCACCACCTGAGGTAAAGTATCTAAATTTCATTAGAACTTTTGAACAAACGTAAACTTTGGTCTCTCATTAGTGTTTCTCTGTTTTGACTTCTGAAAGGTACATTTGGTGGAATGGTTGAAGATGATGGTTCAACAAAGAAGATCAGAAGAAGTAATAGACCCAAACCTTGAAACAAAACCATCTACAAGTGCTTTAAAAAGAACACTCTTGACTGCATTGAGATGTGTTGATCCAATGTCTGAGAAACGACCAAGGATGAGCCAAGTTGCTCGTATGCTTGAATCTGAGGAATACCCTATTCCTAGAGAGGTACGAGTAAATTGAAAACTCACAAAACTTTGAAAACTGCATTTATGCTGTGAGGAAAGCTTTATAACAATTTTGAGGGTTTCAGGATAGGAGAAGACGAAGGAGTCAGAACGGGACATCTAGAGATTCAGATCCTCCTAGGAACAGCACAGAAGGTGACAAGAGTGAGTACCATGACCTAAAGCCTGAAGCTGGATAGACATTGGAAATATCAAGAGGTGTAAAAATTGTGGTATGTGAAGTTTCAAGTCGTTGGTTCTTCCCCATTCTGCGTTATGTGATGTTTCTTGTTTCTTATATTGTAATAAAGAGAGAGAGAGAGAGAAAGAGAGAGTTCATCGTTTGTTTCCATCACATCACCATTTGCTTGTATAGTGTGTGTTTGTTTGTTGTATTGCCGTTTGTTTCTCTACGTTTTGCAATGTAGGTTGTTTTTGGACCAAGAAAACACTATTTGGAGGTTTTGTAGGCTATATATATATATATATGTCAACTCTTTGAGAGAAACGAAGCTTAGTGTTCGCATACCACCGAAGAGATACTTGTCGCTGCTGCGATCAATTAATTTCAAATCTTTTTCATCTTCTTTTGTTGTTTTATTCTGATGCTTTCTCTGCTGCATGTCTGTCTCGGCTACAAGTAAGGGAACATGACACCTATATTGCTATTATGAAAGAGTGCATGTGTCTGATCTGATGCAGGGTCTAGTACAAATCCCGAGAGTGGGAACATAAACATCTTGTTATATCAATCCTTACAGAGTGACATTTGTTGTTCCGTGACCATGATATCTTTAAGTGCTTCATAGCCAATGGCATAAACTCTCTAATCGAGAGGCTCGAAGACCTCTCTAATCTTTATGCTGTTACTGAGAATCCCCAAGACACGAAACGGTGAATTCCTCCTCTGCTTATCATTTAACCCATTTTAGTCAACAATTGAGAAAATATAATAATAATATTTACACAAATTTGATTTTTTTTGGGGTCAACGTATTGCCAAATTCTATAATTTAAGGATATAAAATGAAAATGCATGGATTCAGATCTGATACCTCAAAATAGTATAAAAATCAATGAAACTAAAATTGAAAATTCAATTCCTTACGCGTCTCACACTCCATCTCGTCTCTCCCAGACTACAATGACGAAAATGCCCCTCTCCGTCGTCGTCTTCCTCCTCTTCTCCGCCTTGCTTTCACCTTCTCTGGCCGAGATCAAATCCCTCGTTATCTCTGATGATTCTCGTCCCATGATCCTCTTCGAGAAATTCGGTTTCACACACACCGGATACGTCACCGTCTCTATCTCCTCTGTCTCCGTCGTATCTAGCTCCTCATATCCTAATCCAGAAGCATCTCGTCTCGGATTCTTCCTTCTCTCTGAAGAATCGCTTCTCCAGGTACTCCTCGAGATCCAACAGAACCCTAGATTCTGCGTTCTAGATTCACACTACGTTACTCATCTCTTCACATTCAGAGATCTATCTCCTCCACCAAATTCACGATTCAACCAATCTTACCCTGTCACTTCTCCTAATGAATACTCTCTCTTCTTCGCTAATTGCGTCCCTGATACCAAAGTTTCCATGGCTGTTCGTACAGAGATGTATAACAAAGATCCAAACGGATCTAAAGACTATTTACCCGCTGGCTCTACTCAGTTACCAACACTTTACTCCTTCTTCTTCCTCTGCTACGTTACCTTCCTCGGATTCTGGAGTTACATTTGCTGGACTAACAAAAGAGTTGTTCATCGGATCCATCTTCTCATGGCAGGTCTTCTTCTAATCAAATCTCTAAATCTGATTTGTGCAGCTGAAGACAAACATTATGTGAAGATCACAGGAACACCTCATGGCTGGGATATTCTCTTTTACATTTTCCAATTCATCAGAGTTGTTTTGCTCTTCACTGTCATCATCTTGATCGGAACTGGCTGGTCATTTTTAAAACCATTCTTGCAAGAGAAAGAGAAGAATGTATTGATCATTGTGATTCCACTTCAGGTGTTAGCAAACATTGCTTCAATTGTGATTGGTGAAACTGGTCCTTTTATCAAAGATTGGGTTACATGGAACCAAGTGTTTCTGCTTGTTGATATCATCTGTTGCTGTGCTATTATCTTCCCTATCGTTTGGTCTATTCGATCTTTAAGAGAAACTTCGAAAACCGATGGCAAAGCTGCGAGAAACTTGTCTAAGCTTACATTGTTTAGACATTTCTACATTGTTGTCATTGGATATCTTTACTTTACGAGAATAGTAGTGTTTGCGCTTAAAACCATTGCAGCTTATAAGTATCAGTGGGTGAGTTTTGCAGCAGAGGAGATTGTGAGTTTGGTGTTCTATGTGATCATGTTTCATATGTTTAGGCCTGAGGAAAAGAATGAGTACTTTGCTGTTGATGATGATGAAGAAGAAGCTGCTGCTTTGGCACTTAGGGATGAAGAGTTTGAGCTTTGAATTGCATAAAAATGGAAGATTGTTCTTGGTAAGGAAATATTTTTCTTTTTCTTGTTTCAGTATATCTACGTTAAAGTCTGTCTAATATTGCAACTATTTTAGTTGTCTTTTTTTTTTGTTGTTAAATTTTGTTCTTTTATTTTTCAATCATACTTTTACCCAAGTCGTACAATTTCACTATCTAACATCCACAATTTGTTATATTAATTACTGTAAATTGAACTATCTTGTCGCTTATTCAAGTTAATCACTGGTTTATTTGGTCGTTTAACTATTTAGATCAGTTACAGCAATATTAAAATAGTTTTCCACTGGCAAAAGTTGTTCAAAAACATGAAGAACAAAAAAATTGACAAGTCAGTCCGCTTTGTCTCTTTCATTACAATCATATCAGTGATCGTCCTTTGGCACTATCAAAAAAATAAGAGATCTAGACACAAAAGTTACATATAAGCAGTAGAATTTGAGAAAAAAACAATTATATGGTATAATATTTGTATATAATTTCAACAACAGATTCTGAAGTAGCCATCATGTGCTCCAACGATGAACAATCTGGAGAATGGTAAAACACAAATGGTTGATAAATCTGATCCGACTCTACCTCCTTTCTCTGCCATATACAGTTTCTGTGGTATTATCCGCTGTTGCTCCTCCTGTCATATTAACAAAACCAATCATTCTCGCATAAGTGATCTTGTTCTGTGCATAAACCAACTGAAAGACTTGGTTCACTGATCTTAGTTGAAAATAATATTCAAAGTGATCAAGGCGTGTTTGATTAACGATCTCAATAAGGAATGATAAACTACCTCGTCTTGGGACTTTGATAGTGAGAAAATCCCGATGTTGTTTCTTGAAATAGAGATAACGTCCTTGCCCCAGATGGAGAAACCCGAAACACCATCGTTGTATCCTTTGACCACAGAAGGCTGTGGTGTCCAGCTCCTGTTTTACCAGAAGGTAATAAACCAGTTGTTCTTAGCACAAAAATGTTTCAAGAGAAGGAAAAAACCGTGATTATTGTTTCCCTTACTTCCTCAAATCCCAGATTCGTAAGGTTTTGTCAAGAGAGCTAGAAACAAGCAAATGACTCTCAGGTGCTGCTAACTGCAAGAAAAATAATGCTTGAAGATGAGAACAAAGGCTATATTGCTTTTAGGAATTTATATTCGATTTGGGAGAAGGAAAAAAGCTTAATTCACCTTTGTCACATAACCGTCATGAGCTCTCCAGGAAGAAATAACACCACTTTTCCTTAAGTCAAATAGCCTACACTGGCCAGAACTAAAACCAGCTGCAATCCAAGAAGGTGTTACTGAAGCTCCGTCTCCATGTTTTGTCTGAGACCCTCCTGAACAAAGAGCGGATACGAGAGAAGTAAACCCAGATTCAACCGGTTCTCCTCTCAAAAGTTGAAGCTTCTGGCCTCGTGCTAGATCAATAAACCTGTATTGCACAGTGGAATTGACCAAAAATAGTTGAATATTATCACTAATGCTTAAGTGTTTTGAGTTTTTTTGTACAGTGGATACTATTCTACCTGAGGGCTCCAGATCCAGTTCCGACAACGAGCTGATCCATGTATTCTAAATAATGCATACATGTATACAAGTTCTCATCGAATATCCCACTTGATAATCCATGTGACGCATGACTAGAATTATTCTTTGATGATGAATATGAGGAAGCTTGATCTTGATCCGTATGTGTCTCAGAGAACAAAGATATTAGTTTCTCAGTTTGGCTGTTCCATACATGTATAGTTCCGTCACAAGATGCTATCTTTCCAGTAGATGAGAGAATACTGATGTCATTAACAACCTAAATATACAAATAAACCATTAGTATTTTATAGGTAAGAGAATAAATATAGGGATGCCATAAGAAAGATATAGTAATACACGGAACCAACCTCTTCATGGGCATGATAACCAGATACACAACTTAAGCTTGCTAGTTCCCACTTCTGAACACTTCCTTTGAACCCTGGATCAATACCTGAGGTAAAAACTGTACACTCATCTTCAGAAACCACTAAAGACCTTAGAGCTCCGTGATGAGCATGAGCAGAAGACAAAACAGATGCTCTAATTTTCCACCGATGCTCGTCTTTGGTGTTTCCAAAACGTCCAATGTCAAGCCCATCCCAACAAGCTACTGGACTAGGAAACCATGACCAGGGTTCGCGCACCAAAGGGGTTAAGACTGCTTCTTGTCCTTCAACTGGGACATGTATATGAGATTTTAAGAGATTGGAATTTCTTAATCCCTGCGACTGGGGAACTGGCCGTCCAGATCCGTTGAGCAACATCTTAGGAGTGTTCTTAGATCCATGGCCCTTCTCCATATTATATCGAGAAGATCGTCCTGTGTATTCCCACTGAATCACAATAGATTCCGCAATAAATGTCTATAGCTCAATGGAAATCTGTATATCAGATGTTATTGCAACTGAAACCCACAGTTGTTCCATATATGAAGAAACAATACCTTCCAGTTATGATGCTTTAGAAGATATTGCTCGAGGAGTAGCCATGTTGGACAACCCTGACGTAATTTCTCCATACCAAGAAGTGCGGCGAAAGAAGGATAGAGAAGCAACCTGTAAGTCCTACAACGTTAGGACATAAAACAGAATCATACAAAAGTTATTTGCTTATGATTCAGGTAAAATACGCACACAAGATCCATACGGCTTTTGATTGAAGATTCTGGAAGGATGTTTTGTTCGGCAATCCGGATCTTCCAGCTTAAAGAGTCAGATGCATCTGTACTTTTCTCAGAGAAAGCAAACTCATCAAAAAGCTCCTTCAACTGGGGAAGAACATGCAATGCAGTCAACTCTTGTCCAATCCGCTGGCAAATTGACATCAGGGAAGTTGCAGTAAACTGGAACAGTGAAGAAAGAAATATGTAAGAAGAGAACTAAATGTTAAAAACATTCCATATGCTTGCAATGATTAGTAAAGAGGTGTATTGATGGATCCTCTTATAAATAAGGCAATGATGCATCAGGCATGCCTCACAAACACAAAGGAAATACAAATAGAATGAATTTCACAACAGAGCTTTAAAATTAAGCTACATCTTTTTCTTTTTTGGTGTCAATCTTCTTTCACGACTTAAGAGTGAGACACTTTGTGACAAGTTAAGCCAGGTCGTACATCTTGATTACAATCATCCACACATAACGAGAAAAAGGAAAATAAATCAAGAATACCTGAAGGACCCGCAACTCTAGATTTTTCTGCATAAGAACTCTTACATGTAGGCACAACCGACCCTATGTGATGATAAGAGAAGCCACGACAACAGAGCGAAAAATTAAGTGCTTACTATTAAACTCTATTAACGATAGATAGACGAGCAAAATTTAAATCATACTTTGGTAAGCTCATCTATGAGCAACTCGTCTGATATGAGAGAAACTAGACCATTGAGTGTGATTAGGCAATCAGTCACTGCTAAAGAACACCAGCTATGTACAGGCTCTGGTTTTTTCATAGAAGAAAGATTGATACACAAACAAACAACATATTCAAGCAAGGGGAACATTTGTTTGACAATGAAGTTCACGCCCAACAGTCTCCCTGAAAGGTTAACAATACAACAATCACTTAGCTAGAAACGAAATTTCCAGATAGAGCTAAGTTACATGAACCAACAGATGGGGTGTACCAATTCTAACCAGCACATCAATCCCATCAGCACATATTCCTTTTCCGAAGTAACTAATCAGAGGCAGTATAGTCTGCATTAAGGGACAAGTCAGCATCCAGATCAGAAATTCAGAAACATGTAACATGCCCAATGAAAGGTACATATAAAAATGAGAAATGAGTGGAGAACAACAACATGAACTATTTTCTGACCTGATGTACTGTAATAGGGGCACCAAGCTCTTCGCTTGAACCAATCAGCAGAACAGAAGCTGCAGAAGCCGAGATCTTGTCTGGAGAATTATACAAGTTTGATATGACCAAAGGATGAATCATTTCAAGATATACTCTCTTTCCAATTTGACTCCATAATTCCCTCACAAATGAATCTTGAAGAAGAGAAACCTTCAAATGCGAGAAACCTGTGGTCTAACATCTGATACTGTCAGAATACAATAATGAACTTAACAAGAAGCTGATACGCTAACCACAGAAAAAAGATTTAGAAATTCCACCGGGAACCAACAAAATATACGTACCAGTAAAATCTTCTGGATAGAAGGTAAGACAAGTCTCTGCACAGCCATTGGTGTCAAAGATTTAGTAAATTCCTTGAGAAGTACATAGGCCAATTCACACTCTTCGTCAGATAAAGGTGTTGTGACCAGTGGCAAACAGTACACAGCACACATCTCTGCCACAAATGTTCCCATTGCCTTTAAGGCTCCCTGTTTGACAAAACTTGCAGCATAACACAAGCGTGTTTGAACCTTGGCTAAAAGGTGAAGTGGAGCAGCAAACAAGTGAGCTGACCTCACTGTAGCTGAGAAATATGGAGAGTCCAAAAGACTCTTTGCGGAGGGCCTCCTACATGTTTTGAAAGGAAGAGAGTGTAACTAGACATTCACACATCTTAAATAAAAAAGACAAACTACACAATTTTTATCAGCACATAGCACACAGAGTCATAAACACAGTGAAGTATCAATGAAAATCAGGGTTTACCCGAAAAGGGTAAGAAAGGATACCTTCTCCAATCTTGTTCAATACATGCTTCAACAAGTACCTGAGTGGGAGGAGGAAGTTCCTTGATCAATTCAGGTAAGTCACCAGCTTCTAAATAAGTAGCCAAAGACACTGAGTTAAATAGCGGCTTCATCAAATAAAGTTCTGCCAAGACACAGCCAATAGAAAAAATATCCCCTGCAATGTCCTTGGAAAAGTTTCCTGTCCGGAAATCTTGCCGCCATAGTAACAACTCCTGAAGTTCTGTTGATGCTTCGTCTTTCACCTCTATATGCTCCAAAAGATAATTTAAACAAACATTTGATGGTAGAACTTTGTTTTTTGAAGTTCCAGGGAGACTAGTATCTGCTTCGTTAGTGTATTCACTGTAAGATTCATGCAATGGATACTCAACCAAGTTTTTCTGAAGGCGATATTTTGGACTTAGATGTGATGCATGATCAGAAAATGCAGATGCCTCTTCAGTTTCTTCCAAATACTCATCAGCTTCGAGGATGACAGACCTCTTGTTATCCACCCCAAAGCCATGAAACGTATGCATTTCTAGTTCATTTCTACTTTGTTCCTTCTCGCGGGAAAACCTCAGGCGCACCGGATGGGGCCGAAAAAAGAGTTGACGACGTCCAACTGACCTCGGTACTGTGGGCTCAGATGAAGACAGCATAACATTCTTCGCAGTAATAGCAGCCTGTCCTGACATTTTGTAACCAAAAGTAATATCAATCCAGTGATGTAATACAGATGAAACATGGGGGCTTTCCAGAGCATCTCGATGCAATCTAATGAAATCCTCGGGGCTGCTTGCCCATGGAGGTACAGCCAAATCAGACATACTAGGATGAAGGGAGCAAAAGATGTGGGGATCACAGTAAAACTCAGGGATGCACTCGTCAGGGGTCCAATCATAAAGCCTTTGCATGTCAGAGGGATACTCATTAGGTTCATACACTGACCGGACTGCCTTTCGCAGGACACTCAGTGGCAGTCTCCTTGCTTTATAGCTGCAAACAGCCAGCTCAGACAGACATTCATCTGAAACATGATGCGGAAATTCAAATGTTGAATAGGTGAAATCTAATTGTTCATCTCCTTTTGCTAACCTCCATTTGCTTTTTCTTAAATCCCGCCAGCCTGAGTCACTATCATTTTCAGGTCTTTTGCTGAAATCTATGACCCATGGCATTACCGGATGAAATGTGTGGTCACCCCATCTTCGACCTGCTAGTTTGTTCAAGACAAGTAAATATTCAAAATTGCTTAATTCTCCCCTCCACCATTTATCAAAGTAGGTCTGCCAATCCAAATGTGAGGAAATTTTAAGATCAGCATAAAGGCCATAAGAAGAACAATCCTCTACACACCACCTTCTTCTTGACTCAGATGAATTGGCATCTCCAGAACCTAAATCAGGTTTTCTATAGATCTTTAACCAACTCCATAATGAATCGGATAACAATATTTTTAACGGACGAATGTCCCCATGGGAAACCCTCAACCCATGCAAGTGAGCTAACGCAGACAATAGCTGATATATCATAAAATCTCTATGCCATTGTGACTTTATAGCACTGGGGCTGTAGTAGAGAATATTTTCCAATGTATATGGGGCTTTGGGGAGCACTGAGACCAAACAATCAGATGATGTCAGAAGTCCTAATACTGGTGATAGATTTGGATGCCTAAGACATTTAAGCTTGCTTTTCTCATCCAACAAGGGTAACCCAAGAAGACGAAGGAAACATTGGGTTTCTTCTTGTCCAGATGATTTTCCATCAATCAGGCTATGTAGAGAAGCTAAAATTTGATCTTCAGGACCCTCAGAAAGGAAACTAGAAGCAAGTTTTTGAAGATCAGAGGCAGATGATTTGCTAAACTGAGCAATTGGTAAAAGTGCAGCTGTCGTTCTCCAGCATGAAAGACTACCTGAAAACTTACAAGTAACACTTGCACAATTACTGTCCTCTTCAGTAACCTGAGAGCCAGTGGTTGAACAATCCAAACACTCATCAGATTCAATAGCACCATCTGAATTCCCACCCTCTCGATCATCTCCAACAACACATGTATCGCTGCAAATAAAGTAGTAATTTGCTCAACCACAAATATTGATAGATTCAATTTCTTTAGCTTAAGTAGAAAATAACCAAAAACGTACACATAGTTAGCTAAGCAACCATGTTCTTCTTTCCGGAGATACTCCAAAATGAAATGGGAAGAAGAAGATGATTCAGAAGCAGATAATCCCTCGCTAGAGTCAGAAACCTACACAGAACAGCATTTGAATCAGCTCTAATTCTCAATACTAAAATATACAATACATATAATGACTAGTGCGGTAGATATACCTTAACGATGGCGGAGGATCCAAAAGGTAAGGGCGAATCGGAGAGGCCGTAAGAGAAAACAATTGGATCGGAGAAATCTGAATTGATTCGTTGCTCGAGACAATCGAAACAAAGGTCAGTTGCTGCACCTCGCATCCCTTCTTCCTCAAAATTTCTAAGATGGATCGATCAACCTCGGCGACCAACAAACACGCCGTGTTCTTACACCTAAACGACACCGTTTTTACCCTTTTTATTATTATTTGCTCGGTGTGTGATTTTTTGCCGAAACAATCATCGGGCAGTGGTACCCATACTGCATCCAAAAAAAACATGAAGATTCCATAATTTTGAGTTTTAATGATTGCAATATATAATTATGAGTTTATT
Organism: Leavenworthia alabamica; assembly: GCA_000411055.1. Classification (NCBI taxonomy): domain Eukaryota; kingdom Viridiplantae; phylum Streptophyta; class Magnoliopsida; order Brassicales; family Brassicaceae; genus Leavenworthia; species Leavenworthia alabamica. The sequence goes on along the minus strand of KE158525.1, from coordinate 12,075 downwards.
TTTACAAAATCCTTTGAACATTCGTATCGATCTGAGTCTGACTTCTTAGGATCATATATATAATAACATTCTCAAAAATTTCAAATTTTTAGCAAATCGTCACTATGAAAAATCGGAAAGTTCAGCATTGTTTTTATGTATGTACAAGCACCCTACACATTCACAAAATCTTTTTTTTTTAAACAATCATCTACCAACTGATAAAGTTCAATAATTATATATATACTTCTTACAACTCCGTAATGTGCTTACTATCACTTGTGATTTTCTTCAAAACAAATTGTTATCATAAAGAAAAAGTTTAGCTAGAATAGAAAATAAAATACAATTAAACAGGCGAATAATCAACATCTCTACATCACATTTGTATAAAGAGTATCTTAATAATGATAAATAAATTACTAGTCAAAAAATTTCTATTATAATAATAATAAATTTATATTATAATAATAATGATAATTACTAGTTTGTGTATGTTTAGATTTAAGAGTTTAATAGAATTGGAACTTTAAAGTTTATAAATTGTTCTGATATTGTGGTGCATGAGAAAAATCTTAAAACATTTGATTTGGTTATTTGTGTTGTCAAAGTGTATTTATTTTTCTGGTCAACCGTTCTTTCAGAATAAGTTAAGTGTGTTTGGACTAAAATATTATTAGGATGAGTAACTTACCGAAAAGTGAATGTCGGTATTACGTAAATGAAACCAACGTACATTAAAATATCATATGATGATTTGTATGGACAATAAAAATTAAAAAAAATAATACATCGGATAAGGGTGAGAGATCCATGGACCCAAAGAGGATATATGGTTGTCTAGAGATCTAGAAAGGACATTATAGTGGTTGGTGGCTATTGGAATATTACATTAACTCTACCGTTAATTTGATTTATGGTTTAAGCTTTAGATTTTATATTGGTTTAAATTTAAATTAAACTCACTTGTTTGCTATTTCCATAAACATTTTTGGATTTTCATAAACATCTTTAAATTGGATATTTTCTTGAAACAAAAAAAAACTCGCAAAATTTTGGGTTTCAAACAGAATTAAGACGGCCGTCAAAGTTTGGGTAACGGAGAGTTCGTAATTTGCCGGCACAATTGGAATGGGAGGACGAGGAGGAGCTATTGAGGAGCTGACCGAAGATGAGAAGAGAGCTCTCAGAGGAAGCAAATTCGCTCCTCTCACTTCTCTTCCGTCATCTTCTCGCTCTCAGCCATCCAGGTTCTCTAATTCACTCCTTAGGTTTTTGTTTTGTTTTGTTTTCTTCTTCTCTCGATTTCAAATTCTGACGTTCGTTGATGTTTATGTCAACAGATTAGCTCATCCAGGTGGACCATTGAAGACAAACAAAGCAGCAGCTTTAGCCAAGTTTCTAGAGAGGAAACTACAAGATCCTAATGGCTTGGCTTCCATTGATCCAAATTTAATCGAATTGGCTGTCAAAAACGCCAAAGACACTGTTATTTCGAGTGAGTAGCTTTTTAGATTCCTTTTATAAATGTTTGTAATTTTAGAATTGGAACGCAATGGGATTGGTTTGTTTTGAGAGGCTTAGCAATTAGCATTTGAAGCTGGCAATGGCATTGTCCTGTGACGTCTCTTGTGATTATTAGGCTTTCTTGTTAGTGTTGTTGAGGACCATATTGTTGATACTAGCTTTATTATATCCATGGCTGAATGTTGATACCCGAGCTTTAGGTGAGAGCTGAGTTGTGACGCTATATCTGTTGAGAGTTATTGATAAAGGTGTTCTAGTTAAGTCTAATGCAGGACTCTTGTAACTAGCCTACGGATGGTGGAAGGAAATTAAGTTTTCCACTAACAGCAACGGATTTTGTCGGTTATTTGAGAGCGGAAGGTTTAATAGGGAACTGGAAGAATGAGTTGAGGCACATTCTAGATTGGTCTATCATCTTGGTTGGTATATGAGATTAGGAGAGTCTAGGGTGCTCCAGAACAGTTTATATTTGGTTACTTGCTTCAGTTTTTTTTTCCTGTAATTGAACCAGATAGTGAATAAAGAGAGAATCCTGGATGCTCAAGTAATTTGGTTGGGCATTAGGGTTGAGAACCTAACTCTCACCTTTAATGATGGATGAGAACTATGAAAAATGAGATAGGTTAGTAGAAGCTACAGGTAGCATCAAACCAGGAAGACCTTATAAGTTTTCCACAGTTTCAAATTAGCTTTGGGAGAGTTTGTAAAGCATATGTAGCATTCATTACATGTTAAATGCATAGTGACTGTTTGCCAGAAACTAGATTAACAATAAATGTTCATTGTAACTGTGGACTAAGTTTAGCTCACTTCAAAGGTTAGAATAATAATGTTATTTCTTGATGGTCAGTGAAACACCATAGCTTGCTAACATGGAGTGATTTGCTTTTCTGAGCCAATCCATATGAAAACATAAATGGCAGAAAGAGTATTACTTAAGCTCTCTAAGTATTGAATGTGAAGTCATAATCTTTATGATACTCTGCTGGTCTCAGGTGGGGCTTCGAGTTCAGGAAGAAGAATCCAACATGTTGCCTCATTCGAGGACGTTGAGGTATCTAATTCTCTCTACTCTCATTCTTTCTATCTAGATAGGGAATAAAATATGTAGAATATGTTCTTTTGACCATTTCCTTAAGTCTTCTTCTATCATATCTAGGTATCTTCTGATGACGATAATATAGAGAACACTAAGCTTAACAAAAAGAAAAAGAAGAAAAACACAAAGAAGAAAAAAGATGAGAAAAAAAAGAAGAAAAACAAAAAGCATAAGGTTATCTCCCTTACACCCCTTTTTCCTTATCTCATCTTTCTACTTGCTTTTCGTATTTCGCACACGACTTTGTAGATTCGGTCCCTCATATCTGTGTATGGAAAACTTTTTTGAAAGCAACAGATCATGGTTGATGAAGATTCCAAGTTAAAGAGACCCAATAAGAAGTTGAAGCTTTAGTTTCCTTTACTGGTTCACATATATGATGAAGATGGTTTAGATCTTTAGAAACTCAATTACCGGTAACTGCCTGATCCAAAAAATTGTTGAATCCAATGATTTTATCCAAAATTAGTGTTGTGTTTCTTCGTTTTGTCGGTTAGCTTTTGCCGGATTTATTTGGTTAAGTTTGAAACTGGTGTTGTTTGTGATTTAAGAACAAATAGCTTCATTGATCTGAAAATATGAAGATCCATTGGTTGTCTTGTTAGCCTTTTAGATCCATACTTATTATGAGACCAGTCCCAGGTAGTAATGATCTCCATAAGTTCAATGCAGGAAAAGTTTATATATAAGAGAGCTCATTGGATATATAACTTGTAAAGGTATAAGTGAGTATATTATGTAATTACTTGTGATTTTATAGGATTGTCATGCATGTTATTAATAAACGTAAAATTATAAAAGAAATTATAGAATTGCACTTAACGTTTGGAGTTGAGTGCCAAATTCACACTCTTTGCGTGAGCGTGCAGACATTACTTTCCGTATCAGTGTTAAAGTCTATTTTGTTTTCCTTATTATTTATTGATTTTCCTCTACACTACTAAATTTTAACTTAAATCCAAATCAAGACAAATTGTAAACAGTTCAAAATATGATTTTTACTTAAACAGAACCAGTTTCTTATTTGCATTTATTTTTACAAAATTTTTACTTTTTATAAAACTACTTTATCTTCTGTATATATCAACAAATACACGTAGGAAATTCCACAAAAATCAAATTAAATAGACGTAAACAATATATAACACAAACATCTAACAATTATGTTCAACGAGTGCAGTGGTGAATAGCGCTAATCAGTTTTCTTATCAGATAAGACTAAAACAACGTTTACCATATGGAATGGTTGGTTAAGTAAACATAAAATGTTAACGTCAATTAATAAATAACACATTCATTAATTTTGACAAAGAAATTGTTGCTGTTTTGGCAACTTGAGCCGACACACTTTATTTACTCTGACTTATTTTTTTGTCTTAACCATTATAATTTATGTATTTGGTGTTTTTTTTATATATAAATCTGGTTTTTTTGTTTCGAATAATTGTGATGGCATAAGTTTGGAGGCACCTCAAAATACTTACATTTTATAATAAAACAGATCAATAACATTCTCTAGTGTTTTGTTGAAAAAAATCACTTATCGTCTTTAAATTCCACCTCCATTATATTTTTATTTACTTTTTGTTAAAGACACTTCATATGTTAATGTTGTGACTTTGTATGGTCATTTATAGTTTTTTTGAGTAAAATAAATATATACAAAAATTTACAATAAACTACAACAAAAATTATATCAATAATTTTAAATAATATAAGTAAATTGGCAGAACTATAAAATGATTAAATTTCTGAATATAATAAAATTTAGAAAACTATAATAGTAACGTACGAAATTTTAATTTAATTAAAAGCTCACGGGATACACGTAACTTTTTCATATACTCGTTCATCGTGTGACGGAATCTCTGAATATAATTAATATTTTTTAAAAATGTATATTTTAAAAGTTGGTCATACGAAGAAGCGTGAAAAACGGAAGTAACCGTTTTACAACACTTCTTTATCGCGGATATTATGTAATTTTTTGTAAAATAAATTATTACTTTAATATATTTAACATAAAATAATTTTTAGAAAAGGATTGAATGTACATAGTTTTTAACTGATCACCAAAAAAATTTAAAAACATAGTTCTGAAAATATATATATATATATGTAAACAAGGACAATGAATGTTAATGATGAATAGTATATTTGCTTAGAAAAGAAGAAGAGAAAGCATTAAAATTAAGAGAAGTCATTTATTCTATGTTTGGCGCGTATATTAACCACCACCGGCAAAACACCCACAAAAAAAGGCGAACACGCATTAAGATAGATCAAAACCTCCCCGGACCATCCCCTTCCCCTAAACCAAATCCAACCATCACCAAACAAAATATATACTCTCTTTCGATTTTAGCAAAAAAGGAAAAAAAAAACTTAGCTTTAAGCAAAGAGATCAAGCGACTGAGAGTGGTGTAGAGACAAAACTAACGACGATCTGTGTTTTTTTTGGTTCTTTTTTATTTCCTTTCTCCAATCTCACAACCCAAAAAAAATAGTAGTTTTTTTTGTCTTTTCAACAGTCCCATTTGATCGAAGCTCAGCATTGGTGGGTTCTGTTTCGCTGCGTGAAAAGTAAGAGGTTAAATGGAGAAGTACGGTGGCTCCGGCGAAGAACAATCAAGGTCGGATCCATCACTTGAATGGACTGGTTCAGGAACAGAAACTGGCGTCGAAGGTAACGTTAATAATGGTTTTTTCCTGCATTTCTCTATCTTTTTGCTTTTTGCGATTAGATTGTTTATTCTGAGAATTAAAAATTCTGGTTTTGATAATGCGGTTGCTTTTGTAGCTTCGATGTGGCGGTTAGGGTTGCGAGGTGGTGGAGGTGAATTATACCCCGAACGACCTGGTGAACCCGATTGTACGTATTATTTAAGAACCGGTGCTTGTGGGTACGGTTCTAGATGTCGGTTCAATCACCCTCGTAACCATGCTCCTGTAATAATCTCTCTCTCTTTCTTTCTCTCTCTCTCCATCTCTCTCTATTATTTTCTGGTTTTTTTTTGATAAAGTCTTTAGATGATCAGATGCATTGTTGAATCTAATATCACTGAAACAGAGAATCTATAAGCTTTAGATTTGTTTAAAGCTCTCTTGTTTGATGTTTTGTAAGGTCTTGGGAAGTAACAGAACAGAAGCTGGACAGTTCCCAGAGAGAATAGGACAGCCCGCATGTCAGGTAATCTCTATTAAACTTCATATCAGTTTCGAAATTTAAGCAATGCATTTTGATTCTTAACTTTATTTCTTCTATGAATAAGAAACTATGATTTTAGTGTGTAACCAATTCTCACCTTGATGGTTTCTTATGTACAGCATTTTATGAGAACTGGAACATGTAAATTTGGTGCTACTTGTAAATATCACCATCCTAGACAAGGAGGAGGAGGAGCTTCTCTTACTCCTATCTCATTAAACTACATGGGATTCCCATTACGCCCGGTTTGTTCTATCTCTACTCGGTTTTATCGATTTTTTCATGCTTCCTTGTGTTGTATATTGTAATGTAATGAACTCTCAAAAGTTTTACTTTTGATGGACTTTACAGGGTGAGAAAGAATGCCCTTATTACTTGAGAACTGGTCAGTGTAAATTCAATTCGACTTGCCGATTTCACCATCCTCTCCCTCCTCCTAATGTACAAGCTCAGCAACAGCAGTTCACCACTCGTCCACCTATTTATCCATCGGTTCAATCTCAGTCCGTCCTTTCAGCACAACAATATGGAGTAGTACTAGCTAGGCCTCAGCTTATACCAGGCTCGTATGTTCAAAGCCCTTATGGTTTTAGTCAAATGGTTCTTCCTCCTCGTTTAGTTCCATACCCTGGCTGGAACCCTTACCAGGTATATAATGATCATAAGAAAAAAATTTTAACTTTTCTTTTTGTTAACTTAATATGAACTTTGTTCTATTTCATTTAGGCTTCTGTAAGTGCTATGCCTTCACCTAGAACTCAACCATCTATGGGATCCAGCTCTGTTTATGGAGTTCCGCCATTGTCTGCTTCTGTGCCTGCTTATCAGTCCGGACCATCTTCTACTGGTGTTTCTAAGGAACAAACTTATCCTCAACGACCTGGACAACCTGAGTGTCAATACTTTATGAGAACTGGAGATTGTAAATATGGATTATCTTGTAGATACCATCATCCTATAGAAGCAGCATTGTCAAAGGCAACTAAACTCAGCAACATTGGCCTCCCTCTTCGTCCTGTAAGTATATATTAGCTTTTATACTGTGAATTATGAAACTCTGTATCTTCATGATCAACACTAGAAACTCTGTTTCTTATTAGGCCTCAGATATAAAGTTTTTTGAATTTTCATTCTTCTTTCTTTGTAGGGCGCACAGCAATGTGCACACTTCGCGGAACATGGTGTTTGCAAGTTTGGGCCTGCCTGCAAATATGATCACTCCACAGGCTCTTCTTCTTCACTAAGCTACATCCCATCTGCTTCTTCAATCATGGATATGCCCGTAGTCCCTTACCCTCTTGGGTCTTCATCTCTCAGCACATTAGCTCCATCATCCTCTGACCAAGTTATCTCTTCAAGCTCCATTAAACCAATAAGCACAACAAGTGGTTACTCAGAAACTGTGGCTCCTGGAGTGTCTTCTTCTTCTTCTATGACCAGCAGTGTGAGCCATCCCGAGCCTTATGAAACCAACAAAGGTGACTCTGCTAGCATTGAAGCTAAGACTGCAACTTAATGAGACTAGACTCAAGGGAGAGTAGATAGCCTTTCTCAATTCATCTGCCATTAGTATCTCTCTTTGCCCTCTTATCTTCTTCTTCTTCTTTCCATCAAACTTTCATAAACTCAGGAACATAAAAGAAAAGATAATTTTTGGACGGAAGACAACAACATGAAGCAAAGAAGAGACAAGACACTAATGGAGCTCTCTTTACTCTTCTAAGTCATGTCTCTTCTCTTAGCATGTTCAGATCATTCCTTCATATGGCCATCTCTCCCTATCTCTGTTTTTTCTTTGGAAACTGTTATTAATAAATGTTCTCTTATTATTCACTAAAATCATGTCATTCATGTAAATCCCCTGTTTATTTTAAAAGTCTATAAAATATGATAATTAAGAGTCAATTTTTTTTGTTTTAATTGTGTATATTTCTTATTGTGTTCCTTATCAAATATCACAATAAATATTGCAAACTTGAATTCATAAAATAAACATAAGGTGGGTTTACAATAAATCATCACTATAACTATAATATAAATGATAGAGGAGATACGGAGAGAAAATAACGAATGTGAAATTTGTTTACCTTTGAGTTTACAAGTTATAAAGATGATTTGACAAATATAAAAGACTATTTTCTAATAGTAGATAAATTATGTTTAATAGTATAGCCAATAAAATTCGTTTAATTCAATCCAATTCTAAAGGTTCTTTTGGAACAGCAACTAGAAGAGGAAGAGCATGACGAAACAGAAAGCACAACAGAACAGTCACATTTATATGTTTGTTCTTTTTGTTCTACATCACATTCGTACGATTTATATCATGACATATATATATGTAGAATATAAATATAAATAAGTAAAAAAAACTACTGTTAATGTGGAAGTAGTAGTCAGTATTTATGGTACTTAACTTGGTAGTTTGTGTTGGTGATAGAACATGTGCATGTTTGGTTTGTTCGTTGCGTCTAGTTTTACTCAAACAACAGAAAAAACCATAATCATGAGTTTGGTCACTGAAACATCACAACCTAAGTTCTCAACAACCCAACTAAATTAGTAATCATTAATTGCTACTTCTCTGTATTACTACTTAGATCTACCATAATTAATACTGTAAAAAGATATAGGCTTTTATATCCACAATTTGTTTTTGCCTATACTTTGATTGTCTTTTAAAAAAAAAAAGAAATATAGAT